>JAHWFP010167587.1:17176-31230 GCA_023313725.1 Lithobius niger | reverse complement strand
CCCCCCCCCCCCTCATCACTTGACTGGGAGAGAAGAGTATGGAACCAAACCAAGTGATGCTGCAGACTATTGTCAGAAGCAAGTATTTTATTTTCACAGTTGCCTGACATTGTTCTTGCTATATCTTTTTTGTTTATAACATTGAGGTGTTGTAGTAGTTACTTATTTGTGACCTATTTTCTGCCAAGTGGTTATTGTTCTTAATGCCATTTCCTGAACTTCCACTGCTTTCCTGAGATCCTCCGGTCTCTTCCCATCACTTTACTGGCAGAGAAGAGTATGGAATCGTCAACTTGGAACGCAGGTAGTGCAAAACAGAAAATCAAACTTGTGATGCTGCATGCTATTGTTCAAGGCAAGCATTTTATTTTCACAGCTGCCGTACATTGTTCTTGCTATGTTTTTTCTCTTTATAACATTGAAGTGTTCTAGATTTGTGACCTTTTTTCTCCCATTTGGGTATTGTTCTTAATGCCATTCCCTGAACTTCCACTGCTAGCCTGATATCCTTCAGTCACTCCCCATCAGTTAACTGGCAGCGAAGAGCAAAGAATAGGTCAACTTGGAACGTAGGTACAAAACAGAAAAGGCTTCTCCAGAAGAAGCATTTTATTTCACAACTGCTTTAACGTTGTTTTTGCTATATCTTTCCTGTTTATAACATTGAGGTGTTCCATTCATTTCCTCTTTGCTGCCGTTCTTAACGCCTTTTCCTGAACTCCCACTGCTAGCCCGAGATCCTCCAGTCTCTTCCCATCACTTGACTGGGAGCGAAGAGTATGGAACCAAACCAATTGATGCTGCAGATTTATTTTCATAGCTGCCGTACATTGTTCTTGCTATATTTTTTCTGTTTATAACAGTAAGGAGTTAATAGTAGTTATTTACCTTTTTTCTGCTATGTGGTTATTGTTCTTAATGTCATTTCCTGAACTTCCACTGCTTGCCTGAGATCCTCCAGTCTCTACCCATCACTTGACTGGCAGTGAAGAGTATGGAATCGTCAACTTGGATTGTACGTAGTACAAAACAGAAAACCTAACTTTTGATGCTGCAGACTATTGTTCAAAGCAAGCATTTCATTTTCACAGCTGCCTTACATTGTTCTTTCTATGTCCTTCCTCTTCATACCATTGAGGTGTTCTTGTAGTTACTTATTTGTGACCGTTTTCTGCAAAGTGGTTATAGTTCTTAATGCCCTTTCCTGAACTTCTACTGCTTGAAAAATTATGACTCGGGATTTTTAGACTCCTCTTCCCATGTACTAACTGAAACCAAAGCGGCAAATTGGTTGCCATATGTGAAACCTTTTACAGCCACCCCATCCCACTAAATAGATAATTTGGTAGCTGGCAGAGGTCATTTCTTCAAAATACATGTTTTCAGTAAACCTGTAGCAATAAAAAAAAGGTTGGTTTTAACGAAAACACCATAAGGACCATTCTTGTAGAGATTTTTGTCATGTTTAATTTAGGTCTCTATACAATTTTAGGTAGGAGTAATAGTTCGTGCGATATTTAAGAAAATATGCAATTTGGTAGCTGGCAGCGAAAGGTCCAGTGGGATTTTAGGGGCCTTTTAATATGTTCCTCAGGGAGTATTTCTGAGCATGTCTGCTAAATTTTATCTTTATGGGAGTTTTTTCCAAACTTTGTCAAAATATGATCTAATTGCGCCAGACTATGAGGTGTTCCAATAGTTTCGTCTTTGCTTCTGTTTATTTGTGAAGTGGTCATTGTTCTTAATGCCATTTCCTGAACCTCCACTGCTTGACTGAGATCCTCCAGTCACTTCCCATCACTTGACTGGCAGCGAAGAGTAGGGAATGTTCAACAGGTACAAAACAGAAAACCAAACTTGTGATGCTGTAGACTATTGTTCAAAGCAAGCATTTTATTTTCGCAGCTGCCTTACATTGTTCTTGCTGTTCTAGTAGTTACTTATTTGTGACCGTTTTTCTGCCAAGTGGTTATTGTTCTTAATGCCATTTCCTGAACTTCCACAGTTTGCGCTAATGACCAAGTTGTCGACGCGCCATTAAGCCTCAATTCCGCCCCCCCCCCCTCCACAGTTTGCCTGAGATCCTCCAGTCTCTTCCCATCACTTGAATGGCAGAGAAGAGTATACAATCGTCAAATTGGAACGTAGGCAGTACAAAACAGAAAACCAAACTTGTGCTGCTGCAGACTATTGTTCAAAGCAAGCATTTTTTCACAGCTGCCATACATTGTTCTTGCTGTATCTTTCCTGTTTATTAACATTGAAGTGTTCCGGGTAATTTCTTTTTGCTGCTGTTTTTCTTCCAATTGACCATTGTTCTTGATGCTATTTCCTGAACTTCTGCTGCTTGTCTGAGCTCCTTTAGTATTTCCCCATCACTTAGCTGGCAGCAAATAGTTTGGAATCGTCAACTTGGATTGTAGGTAGTACAAAACAGAAAACCTAACTTTTGATGCTGCAGAGTATTCTGCAAAGGAAGCATTTTATTGTCACACCTGCGTTACATTGATCTTGCCATATCTTTACTGTTGATAGCATTGAGGTGTTCCACTGGTTTCTTATTTGTTGCATTTTTCCCCCAAATGACCATTGTTCTTACCTTGCCAATTTATGCCTAATCTGGAAAATAGTTCTTCCACTTCCATCTGTTGTTATATGCTGAATAACTCAGTTTTTCACTTGGATTTTAATTGTTCTTTTTTGTGACCATGTGTTCTTGATGTGTCAATACTAATGTCGCATTGTTGAAATGCTTTTCCCTACGATACTTGTCTGGTTTTTGGGCCAGACTTGCAAGTCGGTAGACGCAAGGTGGGTAAGGGTGATTTCCGCGATAGGCTCCAGCAGTCCTGTCAGGAGATAGCCTTTGAAATGCCCTGTGTCTTGAGGCTTGGGGAGATGCCAGTGGCTCCTTGGCTTGTCCCAAGTGGCATTTTCATTTTCGCTCTGGCGTCCCTCCCGAAGGGTTCCTCTGTACCAGCAAGGTACTTGCAGGAGTTCCAGCGGCTGTGTTCTCAGTACGCCGGTTATCAGCGGCTGTTTACTGATGGGTCGAAGTCGGACGTTGGCATGGCGTGTGCTTGTGTGTGTAATGGAGTAACGGTTGCCCATCGCCTTCCATCGGGCTATTCTGTGTTTTCTGCAGAGCTTTTGGCTCTTGGTTTGGCGGTGGAATGGATCCTTGGCCTTCAGGGCACCCATTTCATTGTCTTTAGCGATTCCATGAGTGCCCTGGAGTCCTTGGCGAATTACAATCCTCGGAACCCCTTGACACAACGTGTCCAAGCCTTGCTTTCCCGCTTGCCTGGTCAGCGGAAAACCGTGCTTTTCTGCTGGATCCCGGGCCATGTTGGGGTTGGTGGAAATGAGCAAGCTGATTCTGCAGCGAAACGGGCCCTTTCTGGCCTTCTCGAAAGGGATCTCAGCCTTGTTCCCTCAGATGCCTTTCCAGCTCACCTTGTAGGACAGACAGGACGGTAATAAGTTGCTAGCTATTAAGGGCACCGTCGAGGAATGGCACTCTGCGTGTCGCCGCAGTCGCCGTGAGGAGGTTGTGTTGGCCCGTTTGCGCATTGGTCACACCCTACTTACTCACTGTTTCCTTTTGCGTGGGGTTTATTCTCCTGAATGTTATTGGTGTCGACGGCCACTTACGGTCCGGCACTTCCTTGTTGATTGTCGCCATCTTGATGGTGTTTGTCATCGTTTCCATCTTCCGCATGACATTGCGTGTCAGTTGGGCGATAAGTCTGTACTCCTGTCCGGTGTTTTTCAATTTTTGCAGGAGGTACAGATGTATGACAAGATTCAGATATGGGGTTCGAATAACATCCCTGTAATGTGTGGTGCAGTGGCAACCCGGACCACTGCACTGTGACTGAGGTTGGCGCTAATGACCACGTTGTCTACGCGCCATTAAGCCTCAATCCCCCCCCCCCTCCCCTACGATACTTGTAATACGCTGTCGATTCCAGACGTTTGGACCACCCAGATCTAGCAAACCATGCATAGATATTTCTGGGTGGTCCAAATGTCTGGAATCGGCAGCATATTACACGTATCAGGGAATAGCATTTCAACAATTCGACATTAGTATTGACCCCTCAGGAACGAGTAAATTAATCACAAATGCAAGACACTTCAAAGTCCATTGCAATATTAACCAAGCGTCCTAGAGCAGTGGTGTAAATTGAAAAGTTGTGGGAGATCACAGGACAAAAACAATCCAAAAAGCAGAATGACAATTGGTTCAAAATTTCCGGAGACCAGGAAGAAACAAACTGTATGGATAAGAGCCTCACTGCCAGTACTCTGCGCTATGAAGTTACCCACTATTGACCCTGCTATAACACGTAATACTTGAAAGTAGACAGTGAAACCAAGAGTGAAATAAGACGGACTACAGAACTTCAAATCGAAATCAGATATCTGTGCCGTAAGACAGATTGTCAGATTGCACAGCTGCCAAAAATCATTGGATAGTAATGCACAAGGGTGCTATTTTCTTTACGAATGCCCAACGTTTTTAGTCATAATCCGTCTGAACGCCAGTTTCAGTAACAGTAAACAGTGCGAGCGCAACAATGAGATGTGTCAGTTGCATGCGTACGGTAAATGATCATTGTTGGACATGTTTTCGTTTTTCATGCTGAAGGTGATATTCGTTGATGTTAGTTTTCCTCGAGCAGTGATGGGAAGGGAAGTGTATGGCATGAAGCAACAATACACAGGCATGAATATTTCACTGTTGTTGGGTGAAGGGGCAGTTTATCATTTCCCTCGTTTGCTAAAGGAGAACTTAGGAATCGAGCAACAAGGCTTAAACAATGTCAGGTTCACTGTAAAAAAAATTTCCGTAAATTAACGGAAAAAGGAATGGCAGCTGAGTTGCCAATACTTTTTCCTTTAAATAAACGGTATTCCCATATCGGTAAACATTCAATACATCCGTTCCTTAAAGGAAATTCTATGTCTAGCTTACGGAAGTACGTGGGCCACTTTTCCGTCAAAAGTACGGAAAGAGGGTTATTGGATGATAATAAGAAGTAGGAGTTTATTAACGAAATTATTCCGTTTAAATCACAGAAATAAGTAATCAGAACATTCAGTACAGCCGTAAATTTACAGAAATTTTCCTTTAAAATTACGGAAACCATGCGAAGGATATTGAGCGAAATTGCCGTTATTTCAAGGACTTTGTCTGTTAAAATTACGGAATTGGAACATCCAGAGTTTCCGTTAGTTCAAGGAATTTTTCCGTTAAAATTACAGAAACCAAGTAAGTTAATTATGCAGAGTTACTGTAATTCCGAAGAAATTTTCCGTTAAAATTACAGAAAATGAGTACGAGGAGGATTATGGAGTAGCCATAGTTTAGAAATTTTTCCGTTGCATTTACACAAATCAAGTACAGGCAGCAGAGTAACCATAACTTTGCACGCACACGGAAGTCTAAATGACTTGGTTTTGTAGAAGTACTAAATTAAAATACATCCACAAAGAATGAGTATGGGCAGATATAGTTTTGTACTTGTTTGTGAAATTACCGTACAAGTACATCATAACAAGGCAATTCAAAATTATGCCCAGAAATTCATCTAAAGTCATGTTTTTTTATGCAAAGAATATATTCGTGGTTTTGGTCCAAGAAAAATGTTTGGATTAGGACACCTAACTTTGAATCACCTTGTAAGTGATAGTAGTGGGTCACTAAAAACTAGTCCTGATAGTTGGCATTCTTGTTAAACTGTATTCTGATGAGCCACTAAAAGTTTACTGGGTGATCCATACAAAACACAACCAAAGTATTCGAAATCCAAAGGGAAAATAAATTGGACATGAACAAATTGTACACCACTATTACATGCCAAAATTGTGTATCAACTAAAGACTACGTAAAACCTGTACCAAAGCTACTACTTACACAAATCTTTTCTCTACCCACAACTGTTTCCAGTTTTATAGATTTCCTGAATTTTAATTGCATAGTAAAACATTTAAATGATACTGGTGTTACTGTTAAACACTCAAGATTGTCAAATCCACATACCTTCCCTTACTGAGAATAATCAGAACACAATTTAAAAAAAAAGTTTATTGTATGCAGACTAAAGACATTCAGGGAAGAGCATAAGTGCACATTGCAACATCCACTCCTCTTCATACGCTAGTAATTTATTAATTAGGGATAATATTTTTGGTGGTGTGGGATGGAGTTTATTTTCTTCCTTTACTGCCTGTTGCAGGGTTGATTGCTACAAAACATCTGAAATTACACAAAATAAAGTTAACAGATTAAAGATTAAGAAACAAACAGAACAATCTGCTCATCCACTTCCCTATTACACAACTACGCAGTGGTGGAGGCAAAAGATGACATTACTGTGGTGAATTTAACATAATATGGTCACCTAATTTAAACTCAAAGAATGCCACATTTTAATTAATTTAACAACACTTTAAACTGAAATTTGCCAGTTTACCAAAGACTTCTCGCATCATATCAGTAATTTTTTTTTGTAAAACCATGTCGTGTGCTGTATACTTAAAAAGGTATTTCAGTATTTAAATGCCAAGGAAAATAAGTTGTCCATTTGTGTTATTCATTGCAATTATTTGTTCAGCAATAAAAAATGTTCAAATTTCCTTATACGCTACAAGTGGGCGAAAAGCACATCACAAGCTTTTTGAGATGCCCTGGGGAACTCCAAGCAAAGCGAGAGCAACAGCCCATTAGTCAGTGTCCTCGCCTCCAAACCAAGTGAATAGCGGTTCAAATATAGCTACTGACGCAAGTAACATATTACTTAAAAATAAGAGGTAAACCTTTAATTCAGTTTTAGTGCCACTTCCCTTAAACAAAAATGAGGCGGTTAGAACACAACTGGTGTAAGTCCATTTTATGTAGTTTTGAGAATACAAAGGTTAAAGTTGGGAATTATTAGTGAAATCACTGTAACAGCTATGGTGTTGAAACTTGGTAGAAGTCATGTCAACATATGTTGAAATCTGTGGATTTATGAACAATAAAAAAATAATGACGTTTTCTTACCCCTAGGGCCTTACCAATGGACTTGCGCCATTTAAGCCCTCAATAAGTTTACAACATGTAGTAAAAAGTAGACGTACACCAAAGTTTTTATTTAAAAAAACAGCTTCGTTTCGGCCTGTATTTCCTACAGACCAAGGCAGAATATACTGAGAAAGACTTCACAAAAAATTACTTATAATAACAGCACTTTTCAGTCTTCATAAATGATATCTTCATCGTTTTTATCAACATTGCCTGTGCGCAAAGTGGTGTAGTAATCATGGAAAAGTGGAGGGATATAGACAAGAAGATCTTGCATGCCTTGCTTCTTTTTAACTGTTGTAAGACGTCCTCCAGGATGAAAAATCCCTTGACTGATGGTGTGTAGTGCAGGTGGGCGTCCGCGAGCTCGTTTAGCAAGGTCCACAGTACTAAATGGAACTTCGACGCTAGAGGTGTACTTGAATTTCATTTGGTATGGATTTGAACGCTCAAAGCGAATCCACTGGATCTTCAGCCAATTAACACCCTGTCCATCAACAGTTGTTTTACGATTTGTAATGCTTTTCTCTAATGGTAGGGTTGTCACAAAGTCATCTGATGTTAATTCGTGTACACCGAATGGGTCCTTTTTCTTACTTTCCCGTACTTTTTCATAGCATTGTGAAGCGCTGTAAATGAACTGGGTCTTAAGTACCGAGGCTTCAATGATCCCAAAATCTGCATCATTTGGCAAGTAAGTATGTCCCGTAACAAGGAACTTATGGTCGATGGTTTCGAGCTGTACGTCAGGACTACAACTAACTTCATCATTGTAACGGCAACTTTAATGTTCCTATTTTGCCCACCGCAACAGTCACTGTAGAAAATAACGTGTTTGTACTCTGAGGCATACAATTTGATATGGGGTACTAAACATGAAGCAATTTCTTGGCTACCACGAGATGCTTGCGTTTCATCCCACATATACATGACTCCTTGTCTAGAATGCATGACATGTATGCCTAAATTGTACACATACATGTTTCGTTTATAGTATGCGACAGAAGTTGTTAGCCTGGGAAACGCAAGCGCTTTCTGAAGGTCGAAACTTGCAACGTAGACCCTGCCTTCTTTTGACAACTCGCTGTCATACTTTAATGCATTTCTAGCAGCTTCTGCTTTTCGTAGATGAAGTTGATGTGCAGTTTCCAGTAATAATTTCTTTGCTGGATCTTCTTCATTTGCTTTTGTTTTGTACTCGTCACACTTGCAGCAGGTGTCCTTACGAGGAGCATGGAAGTGCAGATTAAATTCTGTATTAAAAATACAGCGATACATCGATTCCTTTACTTTAGTCTCACCAGCTGCAATCTGTTCTTGAGCATACAGTCCATACATTTTCCTAATATTTAAATCGGAGTCCAGGTACTTTCTATTAGGATTCTTGTTCCTTGAGTAATGGCTTGTGTGAGCTGGAAAACATTTGATGTGGTTTCGCACACCATCTTTTATTTCTTTGCTAATAGCATTTTTTGGTGGTTTTCCTAGCTTTTTATTAATTCCTGGTGTGTGTTCCTTTTTGGCAGCAGTTAGCAGCCGAGTTAGTCTTCCGTCTGAAACATAGAAAGTATGCAAAAAGAACTGTTTGCACACACGAACAGAATTTTTTTCTCCTTGTAGCCAGTATTCATAGGAGCATGTTTTGGGGCCATGACTGTTATCCCTAGCACGATGCCTCTTTATCTGTTTTTTTTTTTTTTTAACAAGCCCAGCAATATAAATATTTTGCTTGACCAACTTTTCATGGCATAGAAACTATCGAATAATAGTTTTCTGGTTGTTTCCTTAACAGTTACGTGGCACTGCAATTTGCATTTACAGGGAGTGTGTCTAAATTTCTTTGCAGACACTATTTTGCCCTTAACAGTAGTGTATGTCATTCCCGAATTTCGTGCACGTTTCCGGACGTTTCGTTTCCATTCACTTGGGGTTTTACCACGTTTTCGGGTTCTCTCAGGTCTGTATTACAACTTTGCACATCCGCCGAGACTTCACATCATTGAACTGTTCGTTCATCCTGTTTACAGAGAAATGTTTAGTGCACAAATGAAGCAAGTCGCACCACACGTAGTCAGTTTAAGGGTAAAATATCAATTTCCGAATTAATTTCGAGTACAAAAAAACCACTCAGAATTCTCTGACTCACCATAATCATTGTGGATTCCAACACTTAAGCTGCTTTCATCATCTTCTTCGTTATTAGGCACATAATTGCTGCTGTTTGAGCTACAGTCATAGTCCGTGTCAGCCATCTTGGATTACCTGCTGTGACTTGCACCATCTGTGTTCCAAACAGTGAAGCTTTTTATTTGGTGCACAAGTAGGTGCTGCCATCTGGTGGCCAGGAAATGAAGATTTGCTTCCGAAATAAATTTGATTTCATGCTTCCGAATTGGTGGGATACATGCCTGAGAAAGTCTGGTAGCCCATCATTTGCCACCTGGACAAGTTCACCAATAGAGCAACTAATCTTCTCTTTTGTAATAAATTTAACTTGGAATAGGTTTGTTTTTGAAATTTATTCTGGTTTCTTTTTTGATAACCCACTGGCTGTAAACTGTCGTCACATTTTCGTCATATCCAGCATTCTCAGGGATGTTCTTTTTTTGCATCATCTGCATTCCCCGTACATACATTCCTTCCTCTTCTTGTCACAACACACCTGACTACAGACATCCTCAGCATTCTGTTGTTTAGTAACTTTTAGGAAATGGAGTTTCTCCATGACATATTTGTAGTTTGCATGTTTAATGCAGAGGCATGTATCACGACCTGACAAGTTTGGTTGTACAATCCAGAATGGTTTCAGGCGACAAAAATAAGAAAAGGATATCTTGTGTCTTAAGAATTTCTTGTGCAGTCTTTCAAGAGAATCAACCAAATAACGCTTTTGCATTCTTTGCTTATTCCTTGTTTTAGTGTCTTTTTTTCCTGGTGCCATAGTGCTGTTGCTGTCTTTTTCCAAAAATGCTCGAACTGAATGGCCAACAGTTTCCAAATTTAAACTGTTGGATTTTTTCTTTCTGTAATAGCGTAAGCTAGCACTCTCTGTGTACTTTCTGTTTGCATGTGGGCTGAGAAATGGCTTGGCTTGATTAACTACTCTATACTTCTTTAATGTGCTGCCTGAAACACACCTGGCAAAAGTCTGGCGCTCTTTTGGGGACGTGCAAGCTTTTGCACGCGAAGAAAGTTGATGAACTATTGCTTCAGTAAACAGAAGTCGCTTCTTGATGGCCTGTTTTCTTTGCTTGAGTAAAATTTTAACTTTCTTCCTTGGGGTGGGAGTGCCTTTAGTTCTATTTGTTCTTTGGGACCGCTTCTTGTATTTTTCAACTTTTGTCTCCAATTTCTTCAACTTCACTTTCATTTCAAGTAATTGTCTGTAGGCTGCACTTCTGTCATGCCTTACTTTTTTCCTCCCTACAATTTTCTTCTTTGTAGGCTGAACCGGCGGACTAGAGAAAGACGATGATGGTGGAGAATTAAGATCCAGAAATGCTTGCGCCTGAAATTCTTTCGCTTGTTTTTCTCGTAAGCTTCTGGTGTTCTCTCGTAATCTTTTACGTTGAAGTCGTTGCTGTCGTGGTAACATGTCATGTATTGACTTGAGTTTGCTACTAGCCTTCCGTTTTTTATAACGTTCATTTTCTGTTCTTTTGTACTGTTCATGCAGTTCTGGGTTCTGTCGACACTTTTCTCTCTGCTTTCGTTTTTTGTCTCTTTCTTTGATTCGCCTATCTTCTAATGCTTTTTCACTAAGTTTTTTTTTTTTGGCGCACCCTTTTTTGAACATTTCTTGGAATTTTTTTTTCCGTATCATTTTCAGTAGGCATATTTTGAGACCTACTATTTTCCGTAACTTTGTTTATATTCCGCGGTGTAACACGTTCATCCACAGTGTGGTGCTCTGAAACATCTAGATTTTCTGTCCATCTGTTCTACTAGCTACTGATTTTTTCTCATCGTTGAATGCTTTGTCAAATTCATCTTTTTTTCTTAATTCAGTGCGTTTACTTTTTGGGCCTGGCGACGTTCTTCTGCCTTTGCTTTTTGTCTGGAAATTCTTTCTTCATATGCTTTTTCTTTGGCCTTTCTTAATTTTTTGTACCAAGTCAACATTTTTCTGTTTGTATCCACTGCTGCTAGCTTGTGAACCACCAATTTTGTTAGCTGCAAAAATAATAAAAAATTGTAAAAATACTAGTCTTTTAAAAGGTAATTACCGTCCACCAATAGTAATTACAGTCCCCTCTTTAAATGGGGACGGTGATTACAGGGACGGTAATTCATCAGCACCTGCTAAACAGCATTGTGAAGTTAGGCCTAATTTTAGAGGCATTTCATGCCACACTTAGACATTTAAACCAAGTCTTAAAAAGAATATACAAATGTCTGTTCCTTACCTTTATCTTCTTGGCATAAAACAGCTAGGTAATTTCACCAAAAAGTATATTTTCAGTCTTCTGATGTTAAAAGAACGATTGTAGCAGTGAGTGTGAAGTGAGACATCAAAACAACCGCTAGGATTTCCCAGAATGCATTGCACATGAAGCAGAGCACATGGCTTCAGTCAGGTGCTGCCATCTAGTGGCAAACAAGGCAACTTCTCCACAAGGGATGGTAATTACATTAAAACCAAGGAACAGTCAGTTTTTATGCTACAACAATCAAAATCTAATTCAAGTTTAGCAAATATTTATCAGAAATGAATAATAAAATAATGTAGAACTCAAATGAGGATGCATAAAAATTTTGTTACTTAATTTAATAGTAATAAAGGGAAATGTTTCTTGCAAAAGTGGGTTGGGGACAGGGGACGGTAATTACAATTTAAGTTGATTTGATTAGTAAAAAATGATTTTTCACTTTGTAAATATGTGGAGGTGCAAGTTTTCATGGATCCAGAAAAAAAAGGATCCTGAAAATATCAGTATTTGGTTGATAAAACGGGCTATGACATAACAATTAACGTTTTAAAATAATGTCCCATAAACTTAATTCACCGAATAAGTCCGTAGAATTCACAATTGTAGGCGGAAGAACTTTTATAATAAGTTTGTCCCTCGTGTAAAATATCTCGAAACGTGTTGCAATTACGGCCACTTCAAGTACTTTCCACATTTCTTCATAACTGAGGTCTTTGAATCGTATTCGACAATAACATAATCCCCTACGGATATTCCATCTTCAGTGGCTTGCGTATCTGCATGGGACCTTGTTAGCAGCCGCCCATGTGGTTAGTATACGCCAAAATGAAACTTCTTAATACCGGCGACGGGCGTTGAATTATTAAAGACTAGTGGTAAAGCCCGAACTTAGTTGAGTGCAGAATTGTTTTTTTTTCTATTTTTATTTGTGTTGCTTTTCTCAAGTGTGTGCACCATACTAGAGGTGATGGCATTGATGTACTTACCGCACTTTACTTGGTCAATAATTTCCTTGAAAACTACATTCATCCTTAGATTCATTCATCCTTAGATTCATCCTTAGAAAACTACATTCATCTAAGGATGAATGTAAAAATACGTTGGCATCATCGTCTGCATCTTGCAAACGTTTTTACAACGCTTTGATTTTGTTATTTAAACTTTCTTTTTCGCTTTCTTTTTGTTTTAGCTTTTTTTGCAAATTGTCTTTTTTTGTGGATACTTGTTCCAGTTTTCGTTTTAAATCGTTGTCACTCTCTTTGCGTTTTGAATCTTCATCACTGATGCGGCATAGCTCATCGTTCTCTTTGTGTAAACCTTCTATCTGAAGGTGGAGTGCATTCACCAGATTGGCTACAACAGTAAAATAAACACCAACAACAAAATTAGGAAGATTGTGTGAAAGGTAGAATAAGAGGCGTATTTGCTTGCGTGTTGGTGCGTTGGTTGCCATCATGAAAATACAAAGACAAAGAGCAAACGTGAACCGAATGTTAACTGTGAGCAAAGCTAAGCACCCTCACTCGGCCTTGGTTTTCCACAAAGTATTTATCCACGCCAGCAACAGATGGCGCAGAGGTGTGGACGCTTGCAAACACAAATAGCAAACATGAACCGAATGTTAACTGTGAGCAAAGCTAAGCAACCTCACTCGACCTTGGTTTTCCACAAATTATTTATCCGCGCCAGCAACAGATGGCACAGAGGTGTTTGCCCAGATCCTACAATGCACATCATCGCTTTCCCCGCTAGCAAATTATGATGTTGGATTTCGTTTGTGTTGAGAGCACAGTTTCGTTCGTTCGTTTCCTTGCTGTTCACCTCCTTTGCTTTTACTGTGGATAGTTCTTGAGCAGCAGCTACAAATTCTGTCGCATTGAAGATTTAGGTTAGGGGTTTGAATAATATCTCTGTAATGTGTGGTGCAGTGGCAACCCGGACCACTGCACTGTGACTGAGGTTGGCACTAATGACCAAGCTGTCGACGCGCCATTAAGCCTCAATCCCCTTAGGGATCTCAGCCTTGTTCCCTCAGATGCCTTTCCAACTCTGCGTCTGAGGTTACACGCTTTTTGGCAAGCCTTGTGGGACAGTCAAGTCGGTAATAAGTTACGTGCTATTAAAGGCACTGTTGAGGAATGGCACTCGGCGTGTCGTCGCAGTCGCCGTGAGGTGGTGGTGTTGGCCCGTTTGCACGTTGGTCACACTCAACTTACTCACTGTTTCCTTTTGTGGGGGGTTGACCCTCCTGAATGTTCTTGGTGTCGACGGCCACTTACGGTCCGGCACTTCCTTGTTGATTGTCACCATCTTGATGGTGTTCGTCGTCGTTTCCATCTTCCGCATGACATTGCGCGTCAATTGGGTGATAAGTCTGTCCTCCTGTCCGGTGTTTTTAAATTTTTGCAGGAAGTACAGATGTATGACAAGATTTAGATTAGGGGTTTGAATAACATCTCTGTAATGTGTGGTGCAGTGGCAACCCGGTCCACTGCACTGTGACTGAGGTTAGCGCTAATGACCAAGTTGTCGACGCGCCATTAAGCCTCAAT
>JAHWFP010167587.1:0-15004 GCA_023313725.1 Lithobius niger | reverse complement strand
TTGCTGGAGATGTTCAACCGTGTGTGGGCAGAAGGCTCTGTTCCGGCAGCGTGGAGGACAGCAGTGGTCATCCCGATTGTGAAACCGGGCAAACACCCTACTGCTCCTTCCAGTTATCGCCCAATCGCTCTGACTAGCTGTGTCTGTAAACTTATGAAACGGATGGTCGGTGAGAGGTTGGTCTGGGTGCTGGAATCACGGGGATTCTTATCTGCGTCCCAGTGCGGCTTTCGACGGTTTCGGTCAACCATCGTTCATCTGGTTGCCCTTGAATCGGATGTGAGGGAGGCTTTTTGCCTGCGTCAACATCTGGTTCAGGTTTTCTTTGACTTGGAGCCACCTTTGGCCATTCGTCGACGACAGCTTGCCATTCAGTATGCTGTGCGTTTACGTGCTGTGCATTCCAGTCCTGCTTGGTCCATGGTTTTTGGGCCAGACTTGCGAGTCGGTAGACGCAGGGTGGGTAAGGGTGATTTCCGCGATAGGCTCCAGCAGTCCTGTCAGGAGATAGTCTTTGAAATGCCCTGCGTCTTGAGGATTCGGAGAATGCCAGTTGCCTCTTGGCTTGTCCCAGGTGGCAGTTTCATTTTTGCTCTGGCGTCCCTCCCGAAGGGTTCCACTCTACCAGCAAGGTACTTACAGGAGTTCCGGCGGCTGAGTTCTCAGTACGCCGGTTATCAGCGCCTGTTTACTGATGGGTCGAAGTCAGACGTTGGCGTGGCATGTGCTTGTGTGTGTAAGGGAGTAACGGTTGCCCATCGCATTCCATCAGGCTATTCTGTGTTCTCTGCAGAGCTTTTGGCTCTTGGTTTGGCGGTGGAATGGATCTTGACCTTCAGGGCACGCATTTCATTATCTTTAGTGATTCCATGAGTGCCCTGGAGTCCTTGGCGAATTGCAATCCTCGGAACCCCTTGACACAACGTGTTCAAGCTATGCTTTCCCGCTTGCCTGGCCAGCGGAAAATCGTGCTTTTTTGCTGGATCCCGGGCCATGTTGGGATAGCAGGGAATGAACAAGCTGATTCTGCTGCGAAAGGGGCCCTTTCTGGCCCTCTCGGTAGGGATCTCAGCCTTGTTCCCTCAGATGCCTTTCCAACTCTGCGTCTGAGGTTACACGCTTTTTGGCAGACCTTGTGGGACAGACAGGACGGTAACAAATTACGGGCCATTAAAGGGACCGTCGAGGAGTGGCACTCGGCGTGTCGCCGCAGTCGCCGTGAGGAGGTTGTGTTGGCCCGTTTGCGAATTGGTCACACCCGACTTACTCACTGTTTCCTTTTGCGGGGGGTTGACCCTCCTGAATGTTCTTGGTGTCGACGGCCACTTACGGTCCGGCACTTACTTGTTGATTGTCGCCATCTTGATGGTGTTCGTCGTCGGTTCCATCTTCCGCATGACATTGCGCGTCAGTTGGGCGATAAGTCTGTCCTCCTGTCCGGTGTTTTTCAATTTTTGCAGGAGGTACAGATGTATGACAAGATTTAGATTAGGGGTTTGAATAACATCTCTGTAATGTGTGGTGCAGTGGCAACCCGGACCACTGCACTGTGACTAAGGTTGGCGCTAATGACCAAGCTGTCGACGCGCCATTAAGCCTCAATCCCCCCCCCCACCACTGCACTGTGACTGAGGTTGGCGCTAATGACCAAGTTGTCGACGCGCCATTAAGCCTCAATCCTCCCCCCCCTGGAGGCCTCGCCTCTCGGCATGCTTAGGTTGCCACCTCTCGGCAGGGCCCTGGATATGCGGCTTCCGACCCTGCATCACCCGAGTGCCGCGCGGGGCTTTATTTTCTGGAGAGCGCACCGCCGCGACTTCTTTTTTGCTTACAATGGCAACTTCTTCCCCCCCCCCCCCCCCCCCGAAAAAATGGTTTCCCCCCAAAATTCTTCGCCTCCTAGCCGCACTAGCAAGCCCCAGAGGAGGGAACCTGAGATGGTTGGGCCTGGTGCCCAGTTACCAGACCTTAGTAAGAGTCGGGACAAAGTCCCGAAGTTCCTGGTGGTGACAGGCGAGGGCCGAGATGTTACGCAACTTGGTCCATTCGCTGTACATAAAGCTTTGAAAGGGATCTGTGGTTCTGATCCAAAGAGTGTCTCTCGGCTCCGTGCTGGGGGATACCTTGTGGAGGTTGCAGACGATGGTCAGGCGAAAAGGCTTTTGAAAGCGAGTGCACTGGGGTCATGCCCAGTGCATGTCAAGCCGTATCGTACTTTAAACAGCAGCAAGGGGGTCGTGACATGCTTAGATTTGAGGGGTCTCAGTGATGATGTCATCCTGGGCGAACTCAATTCATAAGGTGTTACGGCTGTGAAGCGTTTGACACGGAAAGGCGAGAATGGCGCCCAGCCAACTGACACCTTTTTCCTGACCTTTGATACGCCAGTTGCGCCGCAGCACATTACTGCCGGTTACCTGCGCTTGAAGGTCAGGAGTTTTGTCCCGAATTCAATGCGCTGTTTCCGCTGTCAACGCTTCGGCCATACCAGCGGCTCGTGTAAAGGCAGGCCTACCTGCCTGTGTTTCCTGTGCTGAGGCAGCCCATGAAGGCGCTGACTGTGCTGGCCCGGAGCAGTGCGTCGACTGCGGTGGTCAGCACCAAGCCTCTTCACGGGACTGTCGTGTTTATGTTGAGGAACGTCGAGTGCAGGAACTAAAGGTGAAGGACGGGCTTTCCTAATCGGAGGCCCGAAAGAAAGTCAAACTTTCGGCACCGGCAATGACACGTTCTTTTGCGCAGGTGTGCAGTGCGCCAATCCTGGCCCAGTTAGTGAGTCTGCTGATTTGGCAGATTTACGCGCTGATCTCAGGTCTTTGACGAGGACGGTGGGCAAGCTTATTACTTTGATGACCCTGCAACATCCATCTCTGCAGGGTCTTTTGGGTCCTACGGACCCGGTTGCTGCCTTGCCGTCTACATCTGCCCAGCCTGCAAATGCTTCTGCTCCTGCTGCTGTTTCTACTGCTGCATCTGTTCCCAGGCAGGTTAAGGCTTCAGCTAAGCCCCCGCCTGCCCGGTGTGAACCACAGAAAACGTTGAAGAAGAAGGTTCCTGCTGGTAAAGCCTCAACACGACCTGTGAGGCAGTCGCAACCAGGAGAGAAGGTGAAACGGTCGTTGAACGGCCAGCTTGCTGAGGGGTCCGTTTTGTCCCCTCAGCATCTTGATACTACTTTGCCCATGGAGCATGGAGAGATTTCCTGTTCCAATTCTCCGGAACTTTTTCCTCCTTCCGAGGACAACTTCGTTCTGAACCTCACTCCATCTTTTGATTCGGGTGTGGATTCGGATGTTTTCGGATCGCCCAGAGGAGGAGTTGAGGAGAATGATTCAATCTTCAGCCCGCCCTAATGCCTGTGCATGCCATCGTTCAGTGGAACTGCCAAAGTTATCGGACCCATGCCGAAGAGCTGCGGCTGCTTTTGTCGCATTGGCGACCTCTGTGCTGCTGTCTACAGGAAACCTGCTTTAAGGCGCCTGATAAGCCGGTTGTTCGAGGTTATTCTGTCTACCGTCTGGATGCTGACCCTGTGCCTCGTGCACATGGTGGTGTAGCAGTGCTGTTTCAACACTCTCAGCCACATGCCAGTGTGCCTCTGCACACTAGGCTTCAGGCGGTAGCAGTTCGAGTTTCTTTCCACTTCGATATTACTGTCTGTTAGCTTTATTTGCCACCAGATGAGGTCTTTGGGGTTGGTGACCTGGAGGATCTGGTCTGCCAGCTTCCTGCCCCTTTCCTGTTGCTGGGCGACTTTACCAGCCACCACGTCCAGTGGGGGGGACCTCATACTGACAACAAAGGGAGGATCCTTGAGGAGTGGATGCAGAGAGGGTCCTTCTGTATCCTGAACGATGGCGCCATGACTCACTGTAATCTGGCCACAGGCAATTGGTCAGTGGTGGACTTAGCCTTCTGTTCGTTAGCCATCCCATTTCATTTCACTTGGGCTGTCACTGCCGATCTGCATGGGAGAGATCACCTCCCCATTGTGTTGTCCACAACACAAGGGGGTTCTGTGGCCTCCAGGCCAGCTCGGTGGGCACTTAAGCGAGCTGGGTGGTCAGCCTTTGCTGGGACTGCTGTATTTCAGCATGCGGTTGAGGACTTTTCTGATGTGGATGAGCTTTCCACTCATTTCACTGGTGTTCGTCGTCGGTTCCATCTTCCGCATGACATTGCGCGTCAGTTGGGCGATAAGTCTGTCCTCCTGTCCGGTGTTTTTCAATTTTTGCAGGAGGTATAGATGTATGACAAGATTTAGATTAGGGGTTTGAATAACATCTCTGTAATGTGTGGTGCAGTGGCAACCCGGACCGCTGCACTGTGACTGAGGTTGGCGCTAATGACCAAGTTGTCGACGCGCCATTAAGCCTCAATCCCCCCCCCTCATTTCACTGATGTGGTCCTTGCTGCTGCTCATGCTGCTATCCCGCGCACGTCCACGCAACCGAGACGAGTTCCTGTTCCGTGGTGGACACCAGCTTGCGGACTGGCTATTCAGGCCCGCAGCCTTGCATTGCGTGCATTTACGGTGAGCCCCACTACTGAAAACTTTGTGGCCTTTAAACGCTGCCGTGCCCGTGCCCGGTATGTTATCCGTGAGGCTAGGCGTGCTTCGTGGTTGGCTTATATTTCGTCAACCACGCGCTCCACGCCTTCTCAGCAAGTGTGGAGGAAGGTGCGCCAGATCTCGGGGAAGAACGTGCCTTCCCCGGTGTCGCAGTTCAAGGTTGCGAATGGCGTGACCTCTTCTGTGCCGGATATCGTCGATTGTCTTGCGTCTGCATTTGCGCGGGTCTCGAGTGATGACCATTATGATCCTGGTTTCTTCGGGATTAAGCGTAGGGAAGAGGCTCATTCTCTTGAATTTCGCTCCGATGGGCTAGAGGAGTACAATTTACCGTTTACCTGTCAGGAATTTGTTTCAGCTTTGTCCAAGTCGCATGACTCCGATTCGGGGCCTGATGATGTTCACTATCAACTGTTGAAACATCTGCCTCTTGCCTCCCAGCAGTTCTTGCTGGGGATGTTCAACCGTGTGTGGGCAGAGGGCTCTATTCCAGCATCGTGGAGGACAGCAGTGGTCATCCCGATTGTGAAACCGGGCAAAGACCCTACTTCTCCTTCCAATTATCGCCCAATCGCTCTGACTATCTGTGTCTGTAAACTTATGGAACGGATGGTCAGTGAGCGGTTGGTGTGGGTGTTGGAATCACGGGGATTCTTATCTGCGTCCCAGTGTGGCTTTCGACGGTTTCGGTCAACTATCGATCATCTAGTTGCCCTTGAATCAGATGTGAGGGAGGCTTTTCGCCTGCGTCATCATCTGGTTCAGGTTTTCTTTGATTTGGAGAAGGTTTATGATACGACCTGGCGTTATGGGATTCTCCGTAGTCTCTATGACTGTGGCTTGAGGGGACAGATGCCACTGTTGCTTTCCGCTTACCTCTCAGGCCGTTCTTTTCGCGTTCGTGTCGGGGCGACTGTTTCCAGCCCGTTTGTCTTGGAGAATGGTGTGCCTCACGGAGGTGTTCATAGTGTCGTCTTGTTTGCTATAGGGATCAACCCCATTGCTCAGCAAGCTGCTGTTCCCCAGTCTTTGTTTGTCGATGACTTCGGCCTGCGCTTTCGGGCAGCTCGCATGCAGACCTGCGAGCGGCAGCTACAGCTGGCGATTAACAAGTCCAGACCTGGGCGGTCAGTAATGGTTTCCGGTTTTCTCCGGACAAGACTGTGCGTCCAGTTTTGCCGCCAACGAACACTGCACCCAGATCCTTGCCTGTACTTGGGACAGGCACAAATTCCTGTTGTCCCACAAGCACGTTTCCTGGGTCTGGTGTTCGATTCCAGGTTATCTTAGTTTCCACATTTGCGTCAGCTTAAAGACAAGGCTTTGCGGGCGCTTAACATCTTGCGGGTCCTGTCGGGCACTTCATGGGGTGCCGATCGCACTGCCATGTTGCGCCTCTACCGAGCCCTTGTCCGCAGCAAACTTGATTATGCGTGTATGGTCTATGGTTCGGCTAGTGACTCGACTCTCCAGATGTTGGACACTGTGCATCACAGTGGCCTGCGTGTGGCGACTGGGGCATTTCGAACTTCTCCAGTGGTCAGCCTCTATGCTGAGGCCTCGGAGCCACCTTTGGCCATTCGTCGGCGACAGCTTGCCATTCAGTATGTTGTGCGTTTGCGTGCTGTGCAATCTAGTCCTTCTTGGTCCATGGTTTTTGGGCCAGACTTGCGAGTCTGTAGATGCAGGGTGGGTAAGGGTGATTCCGCGATAGGATCCAGCAGTCCTGTCAGGAGATAGCCTTTTAAATGCCCTGCGTCTTGAAGCTTGGGAGAATGCCAGTTGCCCCTTGGCTTGTCCCGAGTGGCAGTTTCATTTTCGCTCTGGCGTCCCTCCCGAAGGGTTCCACTCTGCCAGCAAGGTACTTACAGGAGTTCCGGCGGCTGAGTTCTCAGTACGCTGGTTATCAGCGCCTGTTTACTGATGGGTCGAAGTCAGACGTTGTCGTGTGCTTGTGTGTGTAAGGGAGTAACGGTTGTCCATCACCTTCCATCAGGCTATTCTGTGTTTTCTGCAGAGCTTTTGGCTCTCGGTCTTGCGGTGGAATGGATCCTTGACCTTCAGGGCACGCATTTCATTATCTTTAGTGATTCCATGAGTGCCCTGGAGTTCTTGGCGAATTACAATCCTCGGAACCCCTTGACACAACGTGTTCAAGCTTTGCTTTCCCGCTTGCCTGGCCAGCGGAAAACCGTGCTTTTCTGCTGGATCCCGGGCCATGTTGGGGTAGCAGGGAATGAGCAAGCTGATTCTGCTGCGAAAGTGGCCCTTTTTGGCCCTCTCGGTAGGGATCTCAGCCTTGTTCCCTCAGACGCCTTTACAACTCTGCGTCTGAGGTTACACGCTTTTTGGCAAACCTTGTGGGACAGACAGGATGGTAATAAATTACAGGCCATTATAGGCACTGTCGAGGAGTGGCACTCGGCGTGTCGCCGCAGTCGCCGTGAGGAGGTTGTGTTGGCCCGTTTGCGCATTGGTCACACCCGACTTACTCACTGTTTCGTTTTGCGGGGGGTTGACCCTCCTGAATGTTATTGGTGTCGACGGCCACTTACGGTCCGGCACTTCCTTGTTGATTGTCGCCATCTTGATGGTGTTCGTCGTCGTTTCCATCTTCCGCATGACATTGCGCGTCAGTTGGGCGATAAGTCTGTCCTCCTGTCCGGTGTTTTTCAATTTTTGCAGGAGGTACAGATGTATGACAAGATTTAGATTAGGGGTTTGAATAACATCTCTGTAATGTGTGGTGCAGTGGCAACCCGGACCACTGCACTGTGACTGAGGTTGGTGCTAATGACCAAGTTGTCGACGTGCCATTAAGCCTCAACCCCCCCCCCCCCCTCCCCTGCCTCCTGATGTCATCACGATCGTAGAAGTTTTTAACTTCTTCAACACTGTCAGTTTTTTTGAGTCCAATTGAATTTTAACTCTGGCTGAATTGTCATCTGCAGTCAGAACTGGTCGTATGTCGCTTACGTACAGTTTACAAAATCGAAATGTGGCAATTCCCCGACTGTAGGCGAGCAGAGCAGAAACGATGGCTTCAGTGACAGCAATCACGGTCTGATTGGTAAATTTTCAAAACTGACGCCAGAGCCTCAAGTACGCTGTGATTGGACGAAATAAATTATAGGGGGAGTGAAAAAATCAGCTGATATAGGTCAATCAGCTAACAATGGCAGAATGACCTGCAAATGGGGGTTTCCTTTTTTCTACAGGGCCTAGTTTTTTAAAACACAATAGTATTACTTGGAGACGTTATGCAAGTCCTTTGAGGAATACCCACATAATAGCAATCGCTAGTAGGCGGTAACACTCTCAGCATTGCATCATTAAACTAAACTAAGGTAAGGTAAAGGATTGATTTGTTATGTACCCTTTATCTCTCATCGTTCAATCACTGCCGGCATCAAAGGCATCATTTTGCATCCAATCGTGTTGTCAACAAATCGTAAACAGTTTTTGCTGTCCGTCTTCTCCCGTGACTTTGATAATCCTGTCGCGTAACACTAACAACACCTGTGAACAAGGTTTTACATGTTGCATTAAACCACCATTAGTAAATTTTAGATATGAGTAGGATTTGTAACCGACGTGTTTTCTTTTAATGCTGAATGCTTGCCCGAAGAGATGCACGTTTTGGTCAGTCAGGTATTGAATTTCCCTTTCCAGAGCAAAACAAATCATGGTGGCAACATCATGGCGGGACAGTGAATTGTTCCAATGCAGCTTTAACCCAGGATGAGAGTTGTGATGAGGAATAGAAAGGTCATTCTCCAAAGAAACCTTCTTTATTTGTTTGATGAGCAAATCTGGAGAAAAAAAACACGTTTATTCACTTTATTTCCCCTTAACTTACGGCTTTCTTGCTTTATTTCAAAATAAGAATTATAAGAAACATTTACCTGCTTGCTGCTTGCCAGGTGATTCGAATCGAACTAAAACAAAAATGATGGTTAATGTGTCAAAGCTTGCTTCAACACCTCTATCAGAGGTTTATATAAGCACGAGCCCAATGAGTGAGGTCCACCAATCAAAATTCAGCATTTTCTAAGGGATTTTACCCATTTTTTACCCCAAAAAATGAATAAAAAAATGTAGGCCTAGACGGAATTACCTCCAAGTCTCAAAAGCAGGTAAAGGTCTATTTGTGATGGGTCACCAGTTTGGGATATGTTCGCGAGCGGATTTATTTGGGCTTTTCAGCTGCTATGGGATGTATTCGGAGGTAACAAGTAACCCTTTCGCTAGGATATAGGCCCGAATACGTATAAAATGCAGCAAAAGGGTTAAATCAGTCAAAAATTAACCCTTTTACGGTATAATATGCCAACGTACTGCCCAATACCCTTAAAAAGGGGTAAAAAGGGTTAAATAAAAAGAGCTAACGGGTTAAGCAAGGGTTAACGACTTTAATCGGCCATAACTACTTCCCTAATTACCCTATCGAGGCCATCTAACCATCCCCTCCACCCACGTACATAGCCAGAGGGTCACTACTGTGGTTATCCAAGGACTAATCTTTTTATATTTTGTGGGAAACTTAAAGTTTTAGCTGCCGTTTGAACATGAGCTTGCACGTTTTTGTTTTGTCTCCATTACAAACGACCAAGTATGTAAAACTTCTACCCTGACACAGAGTTTCATCATGTTTACACGGCCAGTTTTTGGGCCCCGACCGTTTGATCAAGTTTCTTTTTTAGTCAGGCGTAGTGAAGACTAAAAATTGTCTTAGCATCGGCACCTTTTGACAGAGAAGCAAGAAGCAAGTTCTTTAACTTCCAAGGCCACAATATAGTGTTAGTGTTTTTCCGATTTAATGAGTGCAATGTCAAGTTTTCCAAGTTCTGACAAATGTGTGACCCATGCATTAACTGGAAGTAGCTGGTATGTTTGTTCATAAAGGAACCAAAGCCTATTTCAAAAAGGCTGTCTCCATTATTCAGCTGAGCATGTTTGTCTTTACCCATATCTTGTTTAGGTCTCCATTATCAACCAAATACGAGTAGTATTATCAACAGTGTTTGTTAATTCTTCAATGAAAGCATTGCAATCTCCATCATATCTACTTATGGTATTAATATCGAGTTTACTTTAACAAGTGCTCAGTTTTAAAAAGAAGTCAGTGTTGTTGGAAATAAAGGGGAAATGGGGAGCTTCTACAGACTTTTAAATATAAATTGCAATGCCGCTGGCTCTTTTGTCAGTCCTGCAAAAAAGTAACTATTATATCCTTCGAACCTCTCTGCATTTTCAATCCGAGGTTCGGTGCAAATTATGATATGGATATTTTGGTGCATTGTTTGTAAATAATCAAGTAAATGGTCAAAACTTTTCCTCAGACTTCTAATATTGACAAGGAATACAATATGGTTATTATCTGTAAGAAATATTCTTATATTGTTGGTTGGGTCTCAATCACCATTGACTCATGTTAAATATCATTCGCACTATATTGTACGCTTTGACAGCAGTCCTAATGACAGATGTTACTTTACTCCCGTAGTCAATTCTTGTAATGAGATTATCCTTTCCCAATATAAGTTGTGGGAAGTGGGGTGAACGTGTTTTTCATCCTTGTGTTGTGTGCTGCGTAGTAGACACACTTTGCATTCCTGAAAGGAGTGTGGTCCGGCATATAGAAGTATGCATTCGGCAGTTTAAGCGTACGTTTTCGCACCACTAACCAGTGTAATTCGTGTTAAATTTAATAGATTTGAATATGCTATGTTCGTTGTTGCCCACAAATATTTTACTAACCTGAGCGAAATTCGGAAATTTGGCCATGTATAACTCGTTCGTCATGCAGTCAAAACAAACTTATGGCGGGATGTTGCTTCCCGGCATGCAACGCAATATAAGTCGGGTGACATAGGTGCCATCAGGAACAGTGTTATTAAATGTGTTACACCCAGCCCCGAAGGTCGACTCCCCTATTTTACGTTGATACGACCTGGCGTTATGGGATTCTCCGTAATCTCTATAACTGTGGCTTGAGGGGACGGATGCCACTGTTGCTTTCCGCTTACCTCTCAGGCCGTTCTTTTCGTGTTCGTGTTCGTGTCGGGGCGGCTCTTTCCCGCCCGTTTGTCTTGGAGAATGGTGTGCCTCAAGGAGGTGTTCTTAGTGTTATCTTGTTTGCTATTGGGATCAACCCCCATTGCTCAGCAAGCTGCTGTTCCCCAGTCATTGTTTGTCGATGACTTCGGCCTGCGCTTTCGAGCAGCTCGCATGCAGACCTGCGAGCGGCAGCTACAGCTGACGATTAACAAAGTCCAGACCTGGGCGGTCAGTAATGGTTTCCGGTTTTCTCCGGACAAGACTGTGTGCATTCACTTTTGCCGCCAACGAACGCTGCACCCAGATCCTTGCCTGTACTTGGGGCAGGCGCAGATTCCTGTTGTCCCACAGGCACGTTTCCTGGGTCTGGTGTTTGATTCCAGGTTATCTTGGCTTCCACACTTGCGCCAACTTAAAGACAAGTCTTTGCGGGCACTTAACATCTTGCGGGATCTGTCGGGCACTTCATGGGGTGCCGATCGCGCTGCCATGTTGCGCCTCTACAGAGCCCTTGTCCGCAGCAAACTTGATTATGCGTGCATGGTGTATGGTTCGGCTAGTGACTCGACTCTCCAGATGTTGGACACTGTGCATCACAGTGGCCTGCGTGTGGCGACTGGGGCATTTCGAACTTCTCCAGTGGTCAGCCTCTATGCTGAGGCCTCGGAGCCACCTTTGGCCATTCGTCGGCGAAAGCTGGCCATTCAGTATGCTGTGCGTTTACGTGCTGTGGAATCCAGTCCTGCTTGGTCCATGGTTTTTGGGCCAGACGGTAGACGCAGGGTGGGTAAGGTTGATTTCCGCGATAGGCTCCAGCAGTCCTGTCAGGAGATAGCCTTTGAAATGCCCAGCGTCTTGAGGCTTGGGGGGATGCCAGTAGCCCCTTGGCTTGTCCCAAGTGGCATTTTCATTTTCGCTCTGGCGTCCCTCCCGAAGGGTTCCACTCTACCTGCACGGTACTTACAGGAGTTCCGGCGGCTGTGTTCTCAGTACGCCGGTTATCAGCGGCTGTTTACTGATGGGTCGAAGTCAGACGCTGGCGTGGCTTGTGCTTGTGTTTGTAAGGGAGTGACGGTTGCCCATCGCCTTCCATCAGGCTATTCTGTGTTTTCTGCAGAGCTTTTGGCTCTCGGTTTGGCGGTGGAATGGATCCTTGGCCTTCAGGGCACGCATTTCATTATCTTTAGCGATTCCATGAGTGCCCTGGAGTCCTTGGCGAATTACAATCCTCGGAACCCCTTGACACAACGTGTCCAAGCTTTGCTTTCCCGCTTGCCTGGCCAGTGGAAAACCGTGCTTTTCTGCTGGATCCCGGGCCATGTTGGGATAGGTGGAAATGAGCAAGCGGATTCTGCAGCAAAAGGGGCCCTTTCTGGCCCTCTCGGAAGGGATCTCAGCCTTGTTCCCTCGGACGCTTTTCCAACTCTGCGTCTGAGGTTACATGCTTTTTGGCAAGCCTCGTGGGATGGACAGGACGGCAATAAATTACGAGCTATTAAAGGCACTGTTGAGGAATGGCACTCGGCGTGTCGCCGCAGTCGCCGTGAGGAGGTGGTGTTGGCCCGTTTGCGCATTGGTCACACTCGACTTACTCACTGTTTCCTTTTGCGGGGGGTTGACCCTCCTGAATGTTATTGGTGTCGGGCACTTCCGGTCCACTTACGGTCCGGCACTTCCTTGTTGATTGTTGCCATCTTGATGGTTTTCGTCGTCGTTTCCATCTTCCGCATGACATTGTGCGTCAATTGGGCGATAAGTCTGTCCTCCTGTCCGGTGTTTTTCAATTTTTGCAGGAGGTACAGATGTATGACAAGATTTAGATTAGGGGTTTGAATAATATATCTGTAATGTGTGGTGCAGTGGTAACCCGGACCGCTGCACTGTGACTGAGGTTGGCGCTAATGACCAAGCTGTCGACGCGCCATTAAGCCTCAATCCCCCCCCCCCCTATTTTACGTTCGTAAAATTCCTGTTGTTCTACAGGCACGTTTCCTGGGTCTGGTGGTTTTGATTCCAGTTATCTTGGCTTCCACACTTGCGTCAAGTTAAAGACAAGGCTTTGTGGGCGCTTAACATCTTGCAGGTTCTGTCGGGCACTTCATGGGATGCTGATCGCACTGCCATGTTGTGCCATTGATGTATGACAAGATTTAGATTAGGGGTTTGAATAACATCTCTGTAATGTGTGGTGCAGTGGCAACCCGGACCACTGCACTGTGACTGAGGTTGGCGCTAATGACCAAGTTGTCGACGCGCCATTAAGCCTCATTCCCCCCCCCCTCTACCGAGCCCTTGTCCGCAGTAAACTTGATTATGCGTGCAGGGTCTATGGTTCGGCTAGTGACTCGACTCTCCAGATGTTGGACACTGTGCACTGGGGCATTTCGAACGTCTCCAGTGGTCAGCCTCTATGCTGAGGCCTCGGAGCCACCTTTGGCCATTTGTTGGCGACAGCTTGCCATTCAGAATGCTGTGCGATTGCGAGCTGTGCAATCCAGTCCTGCTTGGTCCATGGATTTTGCGCCAGACTTGGCGTGTTGGTAGACGCAGGGTGGGTAAGGGTGATTTCCGCGATAGGCTCCAGCAGTCCTGTCAGGAAATAGACTTTGAAAGACCCTACGCCTTGAGGCTTGGGGGAACGCCAGTGGCCCTTTGGCTTGTCCCAAGTGGCATTTTTGTTGTCGCTCTGGCGTTCCTTCCGAAGGGTTCCACTCTACCAGCAAGGTACTTGCAGGAGTTCCGGCGGCTGTGTTCTCAGTACGCCGGTTATCAGCGGTTGTTTACTGATGCGTCAAAGTCAGACATTGGCGTGGCGTGGGCTTGTGTGTGTAGGGGAGTAACGGTTGCCAATCACCTACCATCAGGCTATTCTGTGTGTTCTGCATAGCTATTCTGTGTGTCCTTGACCTTCAGGGCACGCATTTCATTATCTTTAGTGATTCCATCAGTGCCCTGGAGTCCTGGCGAATTACAATCCTCGGAGCCCCTTGACACAACGTGTCCAAGCTTTGCTTTCCCGCTTGCCATCTTGATGGTTTTCGTCGTCGTTTCCATCTTCCGCATGACATTGTGCGTCAATTGGGCGATAAGTCTGTCCTCCTGTCCGGTGTTTTTCAATTTTTGCAGGAGGTACAGATGTATGACAAGATTTAGTATAGGGGTTTGAAAAATATTTCTGTGTGGTAGAGTGGCAACCCGGAACACTGCACTGTGACTGAGGTTGGAGCTAATGACCAAGCTGTCGACGTGCCATTAAGCCTCAATCCCCCCCCCCTAATTCTAGACGTAAATTATCGGAGTGCTTTTCACAGAGATGACTAGCCTCCCCACCGATCCGTGAACATTGAAAAACTACCGATTTAATTTTTATTTGGTTTGACAAATTTTACCCTTTCTAAGATTTACTGTTCCCGACCAAAATGCCCCCTCCCCCCTAAATCACCCTGGAAGTGTCTGAGGGGTGCGGCGGGGGGGTGGGGGGGGTGGGGGTCGTTTTTATATTTTTTTTGTCTGCCCTAATAGATTTTTTTATTGCGGCAGCACATGAAATGTATCCTTTTCATCAGTTACATTACTGAATAGTATACAAACAAATTGTAAACAAAAATTGATACAGACTAATAAACTAAAACATCTTCTCTTGCCTGAACAAAGTAGGAACTTTTATTTAACATGCAAGTTTCAAATAGGTTGTGCAGTGTGCAGGACCCATCAAACATTTTGATACTAGCGTACATCCACAGGACCAAATTCAAGTTCTGTAAAGCTTCGAGCGTTTCCTCATTTTTTAATCCATGCTTCTTTATCCTTGTTTTTATATGCTTCATTGTTTGTATTTTTCATTTGTAATGTTTTGCCATTTTTAATTGTACCATACTTAATTTACTTTACATAGGCCTATGAAAAGACAATATGTATAATTTTACTAATTTCTTTCTCATCTTTAATATGCAAACGTGAAAGCGTTTTTCATTTCACTTTGCTAGGCCTTCGTCCTCGTAGATCGAACAGCGCTTGTAATTCAGCAGCCTACGTTGGAGCTCTTAGATAAACTGAGACTTTCACTGCCACGACTTCACACCATAGCTGAAGTAGGTTTGTGACTGCAGCACCGCTATACGCATGTACAATGGAAAATTGCGGGCATTGGGAAAAGCACACGCGAGTGTGATAACCACATATTAGGCATTGGCCAATAACGAAATTTTTCTTCATCCACTCCAAACATACGAAATTTGCTCATTTCAGCCTACCGGATTCTAATAATTAATAAACGGTAAACTGTTTATTCTCTGTGGCTAGGCGAAGAGGCTTTTGAAAGCGAGTGCACTGGGGTCATGCCCAGTGCATGTCGAGCCGCATCGTACTTTA
>JAHWFP010167586.1:0-18138 GCA_023313725.1 Lithobius niger | reverse complement strand
TCAAGAGGATGGCCATGTTAGGATACAATCGATACGAGCTGATGAGGATTCTGTGGAAGGGCATTGATGTTCCTGGGGCATTGTTTTCTGGGGGAAGGGGCGATTTTTAAGAGAAAGGAATATGGGCTGGTGAACTGGAGCTATTTCAGGATAAGCTTGGAAGATGGGATTTGGTAGGGGGGGGGGGCCCCAATCCGTTCATGGCCAATGAGATGGTGAGGGAGACGATGGGATGGTCGAGTTTGGTAAGTTGGTCTTGACAGGGCTCGGGAGATTGGCGGTGAAATATGTTTGGGTGGGAAGGGGTAGAAGAGCTGGAGGAAAGACATTAAGGAGATGAAAAGTGGACGACGGTGCTTTCTGGAAGAAATGGGCAGCAAAGGTGCAGTGACTGAATGCCTGCCCTGCCCTCTCTCTTTGCATAGCCTAAGTTGTCCTTTTTGTTTTACCTTTGCCCTTTCTGTCATGCCCAAATTTAATATACACCCCATGCCTCATGACAATGCACAATTTTTTGGTGCATGGCACGGTTGGTACCTACACTACTGGACACGAGGGTGACGGTGTGGAAGGCGGGGGTGGGGGGGAGTGAGATTTTTCGCACCTGTTTACGAGGTTAAAACCTGTACAGCATGTTTTTAATGTGGGTCTTCCCAGAAAAGTTACGACCAGTCGTGGCACGTGGTAAAATTATCATGGACATTTCGTTGAGCCCTTTGGGCCCTCCTATACGTCTCTCCTGATTCAACCATATAAGCCTTGCTATCATCGTGTTTTCAAACTTATTTCAAAATAGCTTTTGTATTTTTCCTCCTAACATCATTGACCTTCATGTCTGTCCCCAAGCCTGTAATAAATTTTTCTTACTATTCATCACTCCCAAGGGCTTGATAGGTTTATTAGGAGAGTTATGGACTGCATAAACCTTGTATACAAATGTGCTAAGGAGAGAATTCCTAGTTCAGCTGATCACCTGCGGAGGGCATAAAGGTTTGTACCTGTGATTTCAGAAGAAATTACTTTGCACATTTGGTAGTCTGGGCCACCAATTAAAGAACTCTCCCCCCTACAGATACGACACTCGCGAGCAAAGTGGTGCCTCTTTTTTTATTTCTGCCGAGTCATACGTCGCACTTGATTCGCCAGCAGGTGCAGTGATCGCCCACAAAGACACGGTATAAATAGAACGACAATCGCAGAAAATACGCACGCATGTGCTGTGAGAACAGCCAGCTGCTGCCGCGCACGTTTCCTTTGCCGGTGTAAACAAGACCAATGAACAATAACGATGCAGTATGTATGAATTTTAACTGCTTGTAAACTAAATAAAACATATTAAAAAATATTTTGACAAAAATTTACAGGATGTTTCTGATGGTTCAATTTAAACATCGGCGTCAAGGTTGGTTTAGGTCGAATTTGCGTTTCAGTTTCGCTATCTGCTAGTGACATCTGTGGAATAAAGTGCGAGGCCATGAGTCATCGTGCCGACGGGTTGCTGAAACAAGGCACCATTTTTGAAGCGCTGGCTGAGTTACGAGTGTCGTATCTGTACGTGGGAGAGTTCTTTAATCTGTGGTCTGGCCTTTCCCAGTACCTAAGAATTACCCACTAAAATACCAGCGCAAACTTGAACAAACAAAAAAACATTCCTGTAAGCAAAAATATGCTAATACATTCCGGGAGACGAAGAACCCAAACAAACACAATGATCATACATCAGGCCACACCTTGAATATTGCAGACAGGTGTGGAGCCCCAAACTGATTAAAGACCAGCAGTTCCTTGAGGCCATTCAGAGGCGTGCTACTGAGCTTGTCTCACGACTCCCACATGATGCAAGGCAAAGGGCGCTTCGCTTGGCCTTACGAGCCTAAAGCCGCAGCGTGAGAGGTAATCTACTTCATGCGTAAAAATTCTAAGTTGGATCGAACGCACTTTGGCTAAAGAGCAGTTCTCCTTGGCCCCCGCTGTGGTATATGTGGACACCAACTAAAGTTACACCGCACACGTGTCAACACTAATATCGGGAAGCACTTCTTCTCGACTGTGATTGACCACTGGAACAAGCTACCTTAGAATGTAGTTGAAGCCAGCTCTGTTAACGGTCAAGTACTTTCAGCCAAGCATTACACTGTCTCTGTTTATCCAACCACTCAAGCTTGGCTTTGGTTGCGTTCTTGATGCTGGTAGGAAGTGGTAAGAAATCACCAGTTCTTGTACACAAATTAAGGGGTGATTTTCGGTAAGGTATAAAATTTCGTCTTAAAGGTGTTGGTGTTCATAATAGTACTTGAGTTCTATTCGTAAAAAAGGCAATAAAGCACTTTAGGATGTGGCCTGAGATGCATATTGTGGTATGCTTAGTTATAAGGATGTCATGCGGTATAGTGTCGAAGGCCTTAGCAAGGTCAAGGTAGGCAGCATATACCTGCGACCCGTCTTCAAGCTAATCAGGGACTAGGTCAAGGAAGGAAGTTAGGTTATGGGTAGTGGATTTACCGTGAAGGCCGCCACACTGACTAGAGGTAAAAAAGTTGTTTAAGTTGAGGAATGTAATTACTTGCTTAGCAATAATTTTTTCCCATACATTTGCAGAGGATACAATGAGACTAATTGGTCTGTAGTTGTTTGGGCTACTACGGTCGCCAGCTTTATATGTTGGGGTGAAGTCAGTAGTGAGCCAGAGACGAGGATTGATTCCATAAACAATTTCTGGAAAATCATAGTAACACTCTCAGCAATGACAGGGGCCAGCTCCTTCAAAATCTTTAGGTATACTCTGTCAGGTCCCGGAGAGGAGTGTTCTTAAGCGGTGGAAAGAAGATGCCTAACTTCTTCAGCAGTGAAGATCACATTTACGAGGAGATTGTTGTTAGGGTGGTAATGGAGGAAGACATTAGGTTTACAGGCTGAGCAGAAGTGAGAGTTATGGGCATCGCTTTTCAAAACAGGGTCATTAACTGGATCATCTTTCCAGTTTGTAGTGCCAATTGATGATGATGATTTTTTGTTGTGACGAATGTAAACGCAGTTTTTTTTGGGCACGTCTTAGAGGCAGATGCAATCTCATGTTCATAGGAGAGGCGTGCAATACGGATTTCAGTGGTGGGGTCATTCCCGGCAAGCTTGCAGTTTTTGTAGTCGTCGTCAGTTTGGATCTTCCTGCAGTAATCGAAGCTTTGCGTTTGGTGAGGATGGATCTTTTGATGGTGGCATTGACCCACGGATGAGTTTGTCTCCTTTTCCTAATTTTCTTTGTGGTAGGGCAGTGGGTAGAGACGGATCCTAAAATAGTATGGTGAAAAATTTTGCATGCCTCCTCTGTGTTCATTGGTGTGATATGTTCAGGAAGACTTGAAGCTTTAATGGAATCGCGTGTGCGGGTGTAGTCTGCCTTCAAGAAGTTGTGCTTGGTGACATTGGATGGGTCAGGAGTAGAGGTGGAGTTAACATGAAGGGTACTGTGGTCACTCAGGCCGGCAGGGTCACCATGTTAAACATGGGAGATTGGAGTTGACATGCTTTAAATTAAAGTGGCACCATCACCAATTGAAAGTAGGCAGAATCTGGCAACATCTAGCACTTGCTTGCAACAAGCGATGGAATGCACAAGCCACAATCTCCTTAATTATTGTGTGAAAATTTGGCAAGTCCTCGTGCACCTGGGAGTAAGCTGTAAAGGTTAACAATATAACCGCCGCTAAATGATGCTATGGTATTTTCGTTCGCTTTTCAATCGGTGATAGTGCCACTTTAAGACGAGATGGATGACACTATTTTGCCCTTGTTGGAAGTGAGTCGGGCTTTCCACAAGTTGCACTAGGTCTTGGCTAATAAAGACATCAGGAAGAGTTGTTCACTAGTGCATGTAGAAGTTCCAGCGCAAGCAGTCCTGGTTCACTGCGGCATATCTCCAAGCACTGATATTTACAAGGAAGTGGACTGGTTGTACTAACAGCTCAATCCCTACATTTCTTCTACCTTTCCCCCTCAACCCCTTATGTCTCTCAAACTAACCCCACCATTGCTTGGTTCTACTTACCCTAACATTCTAAAATTTTCAAATAGCATCGCTTCACTTTTAAAGGCACACGATTTCGAAAATAATGTTCTGGTACCATGCTCATAGAAAGTTCTTATATAGGCGTTCATTGGATCCGGTTGAGCCAACGTTCCCCTTCCGCTTGTCCTTCTTGAGTTTCTTCTGCTGTAGCATGGCCTCACGGAGCAGAAAGGTTCCACGAAGGTTAGCTTCTGGTTCTTTGGTTCCGTCTGTGTTCTTTCTTCCCTGTGTGGATCCAGCTGGGCAATCCGTTCTGGCCTTGATCTTCTCTTTTCTTCCCTCTTGCGGTTTGGCTCCTTCTCAGTGGCACAGCTGATCCAAATGCGTCTGATGTCTCCTCTTGGAGTTTCAGTTATGAATGAGCAAGGTCCTGTGCAGTCACGGATTGTTCATGACCCATAACCTTTCACTGCTTCCTCTGAACCCACACTGGATTCCCACCTTCCAGAAGGTGTTGTTTGCCTTTACCATTGTTTTGCTGGATTGACCTTGACCCACACCAATGCTGACATTTGTCTGTGTGGATGTCAGTACACCTGGAAAACCACAAGTGCCATTTAGCCTCGTAGATCTTCACCGTAGATGCCGTTTGGCATTGGAAAAGGTGTTGAGCAACAGGAGACAAGACACCCACCATCATCTGCTTGGTGCCTGTATTTTAGCGAAAGCTATGTCAATGGACACACTAATTAAGTTTGTGACGTCTACAGGAATGTTTGAAATAACTACAGGGGTAAAAACGGGCACGGAATGGTGAAGCGTAGTCATGGGAATGGGGAACACGGATGGCGTAATTTGGGCCGAATATATGCATTAGGGACGCTTGTGAAACTGAAGGAAACGGGAACTATTACAAGGGTAGGACAAAGTAGAATTATGAGCTCATTTGGCAATGGAAGCTTTTTACAGTTCAGTTTTACGCCACATTGTAAATACGTTTAACTTCAAATTCTAAATAGGCCATTCAAATTCTGCAGGAGTTATTTACGAAGGACACGTTATATTCTTATGGCACTTGGGATGTCTGACGACGGGAGTCTTTTATTGTGAGCACACTTCGTTGTCAACGAACAAGAGACAATTTTCGAAGGTTTGAGATGCCATTTTTTCCAGTAAGAGCAAAAATATCTGACATGCTTGGTCGGGTGCTCAAACAAATGCGAACGACGGATGGCAGTTGCTGCTGGGTAACGAGCAGTGATGCCACACCTGGTGGTGAGTTAATGAAGCTTTTTAAAGTGAATTTATGGTACTGAGCATTGAGCATAAATATAAATTACATTTAGCCTATACATAAAGGGAAGTATTTTCGGATGAAAATGAAAATAACTATTTTTGTTTTAAAATGAAGATGGCTTGCAGCACAAGATTTGCAGTTTGGTTAAGGAAACAAGACCATTCCTAGTTTTACGCTTATACCATTTTTTTTAATGACAATAAACGCAACAAACACTTTTAAATATTTGATTACTTCTGTCAAGAATTTATAAATACTACGGTACTGTCAAAATCTATAAATTCTTGCTACTGTACATATACCTACAACAATAAAATAAAGCACTTTGCATAAAACAATAAAATAAAGCATTTTTTTTAAATGCACAAAATGTTTTCACCTTTGTACTTGGCGCCAATTTATTTAGCTTTTTAGCTTACTGAATTAGAATAAGAATTGATTCTTATTAACATCACATATTTGCCAACAACCATGCACTCTTTTTCCCTTGCGACAAACTATCTAAATACTGTGCAAGTATTTTGGAAGATTTTTGACATAGCACAAGGATAGAAGACAACATGTAAGACGGCCCAAAATATGCTAACTTTACAATCACAACAACAATAACATGAAAGAAAACAATGAATGTCTTTTTATGGACCTGATTCTTGCTAATGGCTTGACATTGCAAATACAAATAATGTCTTTAAGTAGGATTTGTTAAAGTTGTACGACTCAGATTTGTAAATTGTGCTACTGTACAAAGTTTTAATACATGTCTAATGAAAATATTTACTACTTCGGCTACAAGTTTTTACTACAGTACTCACTATACACAAGATAGAACATTATAAATTTCTGAATAAATATTTGTACAAATTTATTTTTCTATGAAAAAGACACTACAAAAGGCACCTATGTTGGCAACTTTAAGAAACACTGTAAAATGGAATGAAGAAAAAGGTTTAATCGATTAAACATTAGACTGTCAGTTGTGTTTGACCCACAGGGGCTTGTAGTGCTCAACGTGCTGCTTTGATAACAGAAAAGTAAAGGGAGTATGTTTCTGTATGTGAAGTTGGCTTCACAGCAGTACTCCCTCACTCCGCCGCTAGTTGGTGCAAGCTTCCCGCCTAGAGAAGAGAGCAATCGAGGGAGAGAGACGCAGCGAGATCGTCGCTGTGCGCACCTGTATACTCAAGCTGGAATTAAACCCGTTATTGTTATTAAGTAGTCTTGTCATCATTGGAGTAGAAAAGCCGTACAACATTAAAATTTTGGAGCCCGAACAGAGACAAGACTTCACATGTAACTACCACTGTACAGCTACGTCAGGAGCGTTTAAAGTGGTACCGAAATCTGACAGTACAGGCCGCCACCTCTACGAGATGGTTAAAGGTGCGTTCCTGTCATCAGTGCTAATTTTTGGTCCTTTGTTTTTAAACAGCAGACGCTTAAAATGCTAAACAATGTTGAAGTAATACTGTACAGTGTCTATTAAACACCCGCGGGCTGTCGAAATTATTTCGATAATGAAAATGTTTCATGGCATCTCGGTAACCAACCTAAAGCGTCCCGGTAATTAACACAAAGATTCCTTGTAATGTGTAAATTTTTCTTTACCGTTCCTTTGTCCCTTAACCATGTTACCAGGTTACGGAAAACTCTCCGCCGTATACGGCGCCATAACAAAGTTATAACTCATTTTTCTATCTTAGTTCAGTCCAGGGAGGGTGTTTAGGCTTGAAAAGTTGACGCATCGCAGAAAAGTCGGCGTTTATGTGATCATTCACATACGTGATCTGGGTTCAGTCTAGCATGAATACAATGCCGTTGTTCTTATTTATTCACTTTATTACTTTATTTAGTTTGCTTTATGCATGAAACTTTTAGTTAAATTTTGCTGCAACAACTCGAACAAGAAGAAGCAGCCAAATAAAAATGTTAAAGAGTTCCGTAAGTGCTACTGGTGTGGGAAATTGGGGAACGTCGCTTGAAATTGCCCAGAGAAAGAAGACAATTGAAGACCAGACGAAAATACTAGCCCTAGAACTCAAAAAGGCAACGAAGAAATCACAACAAGTGAACAGGCCAGAGGTACTAGAGTAGTAACTTCGACTGGAAAAGCCTTGAAGACAGCTGAAGACAGTATAAACAAGATAAAATCATGGTACTTAGACAGCGCGACGACTGACCAAGTGTCTTCCAACGAAGGAAAACTCACCAATAGGGATGTGCGAGTAGAAAAAATTTAATTCGAGTCGAGCCGAGCCGAGTTTGCAGTAGAAGAATCGAGTATCGAGCCGAGTTCGAGTATTTGATGGAAATATTTTGTTTGCAAGTTTCTCTTTAATTTGTTAAAGATAATAAGAACAAAGATGGTGCTTAACTGACTCTGTGGGTCATGGTTTTCCAGTTTTAAGGATGCAACTTGAAAACGGTTTCAGTTATTGACTTTTAATCTGCACTACTAGAAAGCTATCGTCGAGACGATCGATTTGGTATATTGGAATGTCAAAATCCGTCAAAAATTGGCGAAGTTATCGCATTTTCGCCGGATTCGAGTTTTTCGAGTATGGACTCGAGCAGCGAGCCGAGTTCGAGTACAAGTTTCATACTCGGCTCGGCTCGAATTTTTCGAGTATCGCACATCCCTACTCACCAACATGAAGTGTAGATCCTCTACAATGGAAGTAGCCAATGGTGAGATAATGAAAGTCATGGGAACGGGAGACGCATACCTAAACATTTCTGAAGGCAGCGGAGGAGGAAACATAATACTCGTTAACATGTTTACATCCCAGACTTAGATGGAAACCTGCTCTCAGTAGGAAGAATTGACAAAATGGGATACGAAGTGAAATTCAAAGATGGCAAAGCTTCAGTAGTTGAACCAGATGGCACAGTAATTCTTACTGCTCGTAAGGAAAAAGGACTGTATAAAATAGAAGAAGCAAAGCAATCAGTATACTCAGTCAAAATCACAATGAAATTCTGTGGCACCAAAGACTAGGCCACCAACATCAAGCAGCAGTGAAAAATATAGTCGAGGAGGACGTACTTGCAGTAAACCTAGAAAGCGGAGATGGCGATGAACTGAAGTGCGAAATATGTGTGAAAGGTAAACTTGCACGACTACCATTCCCAAAGGCAAGCAGCAGCAAATCTTCCCAAATTTTAAAAGTCATACACTCCAAAGGAGGAGCAAACTACCTAGTGACTTTTATAGACGGATATTCCAGATATGCGAAAGAATATCCCATGAAGAACAAGAGTCAAGTATTAAAACAGATTTCACAAATTTAGACTAGAAGCTGAAAACAGACATGACATGAAAGTGAAAATCCTACTCTCCGACAACGGTGGGGAATACCGAAGTAGGGATTTTTACGAGTATCTCCTAAAACACGGAATACGAAGACAACTAACAATCCTGGAAATCCACAGCAAAACGGACTGTCAGATTTAATCGGATGCTGATGGACATGACAAGGTATTCATTAATACATTCTGAATTACCTAATCACCAATGGGTAGATGCAACAAATAAGGCACTCAAAGTAAGAAACTTATGCCCGACAAGAGCACTAGGAGGAGCAACACGTTCATCAATCTGGAACAACAAAGAAGATGACATCAGTCATCTAAAAGTTTTGGATGTCAAGTTTGGATGACAATAGGAAGGTACATTCCCAAACAAAAGCTTGAACCAAGAGCAATAGAAACAGTTTTTGTAGGTTATCCTGACGGAGGCAATGGGTACATATTGTGGTGAGAGTATAAGATTACCGGTATTTAAGTAGAGATGTGAAATTTGAAGAAACTGTCTTCACCTTCTCAAGAGAAAATGCCTCTGAAGTCAAGACTAAAGACGAACCCTTAAAACCTTTTGAAATCACTTTAGAAGACAAATTACCAGCAGAAAACGAAGAAACTGTGCTAAAGAAAAATCAGAAGCAGGCGGAGCCATCCGAAACAAATGAAGAGAAACAAGATGATGCCCAGAAGAAAAGTTCCTTTGATGAAAGTCAAAAAGACAAAGAAGTGCAACTCATCAAGATTCTAGGATGAAGGCCTAGAAGAACCAAAGTCTTGGGAGGAAGCGCAGAAAGGGACTGAAGTTAAAAAATGGAGATCAGCCATGGAAAAAGAAATGCAAAACCAAGGCAAAAACCAGACCTGGGAACTGGTCCCTAGACCTCCAGGGAGGAAGATCAAATCAAGGTGGGTCTTCAAAAAGAAACCTATGGAATTAGGCAAATAGAAGAGGTATCGAGACAGACTGGAAACGGAAGGTTTCGTGCAAGTACGTGAAATAGCTTACCGAGAAATGTCCGTGCCAGTAATTAAGCTGAAATCCGTGAGAATGCCGATTGTCTTAGCTGTAGCGTTGGGCTGCATGAAATGAGTATCACCACGGTGTATCTTAACAGAACTTTATCTTGCAGTACCTAAACAAGCTGCAAACACGAGGTTAGTCTTTTAGAAGACTGGAATGGGTACGCAATTCTACACAGACGCAGAGTGGGGTTCTGACATAACCGAAAAGCTCGAAGCAGATATGTTAGCATCCTTGCAGGTGGTGCAGTTTCATGGCGTAATAAGAAACAGTAGCCTTATCCTCAGTTAAAACTGAATATGTGGCATGTATCACAAGAAGTGACATGGCACAAGAACTTAAGTGAAATTGGGATGGAGGAGTTTGTGAAAAACACCCATTGAAGTGAAGGCAGAAAATGCAAGGAGAAAATGCGTCTGGCTAAAAACAAGCAGATGTCGTAAAGAAACAAACACGTGGATCTGAAATTGCACTTCCTAGGGAGCAAGTGCAAGAAAATGAAATTGAATTTGTGTATTCGGCGAGAACGTGGCTGATATACTCGCCGAGATTGAGTCTCAAATGTTTTTGATGAGATCAACAAGGGGGAGTGTTGTGGAAAGAAAGTTTTTAGTGTTGGCCTCATGTTAGTTCTTTTTTAAGTAGGGCCTACGACAGAAATTTAATGTTTCAAGAAAATCTTAGACCTAAATGGCACGAATTAAATCTTAGACCTAAATGGCATGAACAAACTAAAAGGTATGACGAAAATCTTAGACCTAAATGGCATGAACAAACTAAAAGGTATGAACAACATCTTAGACCTAAATGGCACTTTTATGTAGCCTAAATGACATGAACAAAACAAAACGGCACGAACAAAATCTTAGACCAAAATGGCATTTTCAGGCGGCCTAAACATAATTAGTTTAAAGTTGTAAGTTAAATGTAATTTTGTGTTAAAGGGAAAAAAGGGGAAACCAAATTACCGACGTGGTTTGAGTGTTGCTTAAAAAAAATGTATTGCACTTCCGGTAGCAAAAGATGTCATGCAAACGCATGTTTTGTAGTGGTGCTAAAAAATTTACTTTAAATCCGTCCAATAACTGCTAGATTTACACCCACATTAAAAATACAACACTCAAACACACTCTCCTTATAACGATTATCCACACACACTTCTCTTGTTTTCTGTTTTCCTCCTGTATATGGAACACTAAAATAGGGGGCAAAATCAAATTCACACTGTCGTCCTAATACGATATTTTTTTTTAACCAAAACAGTTCCAAACTTCGTCAGGAGATCACAATACAACCGGTCATTGTTTATGGTTACGGAGGGGGTTAGGAAGAAATAAGAAATTCAAAATCTGACAACCAAATTTTAATGACCCCCCCCCCCCATAGAACCTGAAAGAAGTCTTACCCTTCTCCCTACTCAAGGTCCAAAAGTAATCTGAAACATGACCACCCCTACGAAAAAAGTACGCTTTTCTTACACCTGTTAACGCACAGTAGTCCGACGGACGGAACCTCACGAAATGGTGGTTAAAACTGCTAAGTTCCAATGCCCATTGCGAGCTCAGCAAGGGGTGTCTCCAGTGACCCCGAGCAAAGTGAACAAGAACCGCCCAGTTGTCAGCATTCCCATCTGAAAACCTAGTGAATGCAAGTTTGAATCCCATCACTGACCAAGGTACACACGGAACCTGAAACAGATAATCCCCTGAATACACTAAAGCTGACCAATTTTGTTGTTTGGGTATGTATGATAATGTATTCGTATTGTTTTGACATACACCTAATTTAAACAAATAAGAGCTGGCTTACGGAGGCAGTATCTTCTAAATGACATTTTGGCTTTATCCCTTTATTCTAATTGACTGTGTTTCTTTATCAATGATGCGCATGCGCATTGTGAGCTACAAGCACCTGTGGTTTAACCGGCCCTAAAAGTTCAGCAGGTCTCTTCAATACTCCAATTACCAGGGAGAGTATGGGTAAAACAGAACAGCATGAACTAACAACTGTTCCTGAAAAACATGTTTGTTCGACACACAATTGCTTACAAAATTCCTTTGCTTTGTTTCGGTTCGCTTGAGAAACGAGTGTTTGTTACCATGTTACCAAGACACACAAATATTTGAGTGGAGATCCAGATTTAAAATGAGGTCTCATAAAAAGTTGTACTTGTTGAACTGAACTAGTTGAACTTCTACAAATTCTGTAAGAATTTCAGCAGTCATTTAGGCCATACATAAAAATTTTAAGTAAAAAAATGAACTTGTAACAGGTAAAATTATTTTGTTAGTGCCTTAATAATATAATACAGCTAGGGTACAAGGCCAAGATACTATTTGCACACTGTTACCAATCTTCTTTGTAAACGAATTCAGTTCAGCCGATAAAAATATGTTTCAAAACTTAAATTAAAAACTACTTTTAAAATACTTGGATGGATAAACCAGCATACACATTTTTAATGAACAGCATAATATCAAAGTTGATTCTATCATCCTTGGAAAGCTCCCATTTTTTTTCTGGTTTTGAAGTCACACCGTACTACCAAATGACCCGCGGGACTGCAGAGATAATAAAAATTGCACAACAGTTTTGTATCATTTCATACACATAATTACTTGAAACGTACTGCATTATGACCTGGGAGACTGCATATATAATAAAAACTGTACCATAGTTTTCTAACATTTAATGTGTAGAATTACTTGCAACTTTTTGTACTCGAAAAAATACACACTTATGTTTTTTCAAGCAAATGCTGAGTACTGTTGTATAACTTCTCTAGGCTGCATTTGAGTTCAAGCCATACTGTGAAGAAGCACCAGTTTTTTTCATGCCAAAATGAACTCGGGAGCCAAATCACCATTTTTATGTTACATGCAAAAAAAAAAACACAACATCTGATGGAAAATATGACGATTTCATAACAAAATACACAACCAAAACAGCAAAGGCTTGCTCGTGACTGTTCATGATACGATCATTAAAACAAATACCGTATATGCACTATCAAATCAAAGCTCTACGTCAAGCTAAATCTGAGGTTTGCTGCGCATAACTGAAAACTGTGGGTAGGTGTCTACAGCAATACAATTATGTACATCATGATTTACTAGATAACTGGAATGCACTATGCCCTTTACACTGTTCATCTGTTCAATTATTTTTCTCAGCAAGAAAATAAAATCTAAAATAATAAAAAACAATGCGTAAAAGTTATCAAAAAACAATTATGATATGTAAAAATATTATAATAAATAAAAATAACGTATGGCAGGCAACTTAAGCTGGTCCCTTAACAAGTTCCATACTTGTATGTTTTCCTTTTCAATGATGAGAACTTTGTGATGTTTCCGCAATCTCAGTAATCTCGTCCTCATCTTCCCACTGCAAGCCTTTTTCTCTGATGAGTGTGAGCAACAGACTCTGAAGACGACGGTTTTCTACCTGAAGTTGTTGAACCGACTGCTCCATGTGATTCATGCGGGACATAATGGCTTCATGGTGGTCTTCATTCTTTCCATTTTCAGGCTGCAATGGAGACAAACTGTACGAGTCATCAATAAAGGTGTGTATGATGCAGTAATGTGAAAGTGTATAAGCTGAGAATAAATTGACAGGTAAGCAAACCGTACAGGTTCCTTTGGTTTTCTGCTGTCGATGAGTTAAGATTCATTTATTTGATCTCTTACATGTTTATTCTAGGTTAACATCATCTTCACCCGTATTATCACTTCGTTCTCTTCTTGAATATTTAGTGAGTGACAACAACAATACCACAATAACAAAAATAATACGTACACTTACAACACCTCGCAACAGTAAAAACAACACAAGCACACAAAAATAATCATTGCCGAGTCACAACTTAAATCAAGTAAACCAAAAACACAACAACTGTGAAATGTTGGTCTTTAAGCATCAAGTTGGAACACACAATTGTAGAACAATAAATAACTTACCACCTACGAGTTGATAGTTTGAGCACGTTACTAGATAGGCAGGTGTAAGAAATTAGTGATTATTAAAAACGAAAATTTTAACTAGTGAAAATTAGTTTTTACTTACCTAAAATACTTACCTTCAGTAATTATGCTAAACCACCTTTTTACGCTATTTACTGCTCGCTTATGAACTAAAAACACCATTTTTTACGTTCTCCCTAAGCTTTTCTCCACTGCCGCCAGGCGGCGCTGCACGTCCTTACCGACGTCAGCGCCCCCACCAGTCCAACCGCATCACTTTTTCACGGGCACTCCGGTTCAGTGATTGCGGGGAGGCGGGCGGGTCCTTACTGAAGGTAAGTATTTTAGGTAAGTAAAAACTAATTTTCACTAGTTAAAATTTTCGTTTCTTACTTCCTGCAAATACTTACCTTCAGTAATTATGCTGAATTTGTCAGACAGGAGGCGGGAATCACCACCCCAACCAGGAACCCCGGAGAACAAGCTTACTAAACCACACACACACCGCCACCAAAACACTAATAAAGAACCAAAAGGCGACCAACCCACCAGGACCAGGTATCCAGCGATGCCAAGCCCTCGTAGAGAGGCCCATGGTCCCCAACCAACAGCCGGGTGAGTTAGCCCACGCCTGGCAGTACCTCCACCTCATCTTTGAGAACCTAGCTCAGGAACACGGCACACAAGCCCTGAAAACCGGCTCGCTCCATTAGAATTGCCATAATGGAGCACAGCCAGAATAACACACTGAAACAAGGCACACCGACTCGGGCTTCACCCCCAGAAAGCCTGGCCAGCCACAACATGGCTTGCACCACAGATCCGCCCGCCCCAGGCCACTCGGGACCCTCAAGGAAGTACGCACAAACAGGGGCAGGCGGCGCAGGGAGCACGCTGCTACTACTACGTCCAGCGGCGTCCCGCACCAAGAGTGTAAGAAATGTCCGCGCTACTCCAGCGAAATCCTAAACCTACAATTACCGTATTGTTTCAAAGCAGGTCCAGAAGAATACTGAAGTACAACTGTACACGTAATAGCGACATTTCGAAAGGTACAACACTTGACCACATGGCTTAAAACAAACATGACGTAAACAACAAGACTGCAGTTTGCATCCCTTGCTGCCCACGTCAACCCCAGAACGCGAGTGAGCGGTCACTCCGTCCGAAACCGGAAGGTATCTTCCCACTAGGCTAAAGTGCTTGATCAGCCAGATACAATTCTCCAGGCATGCACAATGCATAACCACCGACCAGGCTTCCAAACACTCTTTCCTGAATTGGGGAAAGTACATTTCAGTTTCAGGCCTTTAACACTACCTTGACATATCAAACAACGACATGAACACTGTAAAACCTCTGCTGGGAAGAACCATTCATAGTTAGGCTATGACAACGAACACACTCTCCCATCCGTCTCATGCAAACACAATGCTACAGAAGGTAAAACATTACTTATGAGTCACAATTATAGAACGCCGCTGAACATAGCCTATTCAACCGCCCTGGATTCAGCCATTCCGACAACATGTCTGCACCATTTAGTGCAGACGACACGTTATATAACCAGAAATATAGCTTCCGTAGCCAATCCCCCAAAAACATACATTTAATGGCAATGTGCTTTGACCTCAAGATTCTCACCTCATACCTAGTAAAGTGGATGGCAGAATGGGAGCCACAGTACAATGAAGGTGTTGTAGCCAACGGTGCCAATACCGAATGTGACATGCACTGTGTAGCCAGGCCAACACTCCTACAGCCGGAAACAGTGCAATGAATTCCGCCTCCATTGTACTGAGGCACACCATCCCTGCTGTTACAGCCCCAAAAAACAGGCACGCTACCCAAGAATACAATGTGCCCACCGAAACTACGCCGGTCGACTCTATCGGCTGCCCAAGATGCAGCTACACATGCATACGAATCAGATCACGTGACACTTGAAAGAACAATAGCATAATGTTTCGTACTGACAGTACATAAGTATCGCAGTATGGTCAACAATAAGCGAATATGAATGGACGTAAAGGCATAGGTATATTGGGACAATATTATAACCCCCAAAAGAATATCAGGCCTTGTTCCAGAAGCTCCATACAACAACTTCCTACTAGTGACCTGTATGGGAAATGTACAATTGTCTCATCTTCGTCACGCCTCGTTTGAACACCAGTACCTGCAGACATGAACTGGCACACGCACCGTACACGTTTCATCGACTTCATACCTCTCCGTGAGTTGTGCAAAGTAAGTTTTTATTTCTTTCCTGCCATTAATTCTTGGGAGGGAAACCCCCAATCGGCTGTTTTTTTTTTTTTTTTTTTTTTACTTCGAAAGACGTGAGCTCGAATTCGGATTCAAGCAACGTTACTACATTTGCTCTAAGAGTTTCGATTCTGGCTAACAAAAGCAAACATCCACATAAAACTGCATCTAAACCAAAATGAAAAACACAGATTAAGTCCCAAGAACTGAGAAAATCCCATCATCACTAATGGCTTTTCAAGTTCTTCCCATCACAGTCACCCACTTTGGTGAAGACCATATACGGCTGTTTGCAATAGCCACACAGTACCATGGTGAACCCCAGGTTTGAATCCTATGGGGATTTTCACGAAGGTTTTGCAATCCAACGTACCACACACTGGATATCCAAATCAACATTTGTTTACTTCAGAATGGATACCATAATACATAAAAGAATCTAACCTAAAACAAAATTCACACTGGGCTGAATACTCCATCAAAACCCACACCGCTTGCTTGACAAAACCCCCGAGCTACTAGTCGGGAGCGGAAACGTCTAACGCTTCCGTCGGTATTCTTCTACCTTGTATATCCATTTACATCCCCACTTCCATACCAATAGTTACATTAACCTCTATGTACCCCTCCTGTCTTAAAGGACGTAACGTCGTCTCCCATGGACCGTTCCCACTTGTGAGGACAGGCAATGGCTTCTGCATAGATAATTGGCCCAACAATACACACGTATGCCGCAGCATCACAGAAATCAACAGGACTATCCTGCCCACTAGTGGATACAGTTCCGAAAACAGGTGTTCGTCTACCCCTAAAACCGAACAGTGGTTCAAACTGACATCCCCGTTCTACACAATATTATTTGACATCATTAACGCTGCAGAACATAATTCCATCTGGGGTGTGATAGTACACATCCAACCTACCTACCCTTTGCCCCGTCTGACGGACTACTACGTCCCTACACCAATACTGAAAATCTAAAGGAGCCAATTTGGGGGAGGAGCCTACACTATTACTACGAATGAATGGTCGAGGAGGAACTTCTTCAATAGTTAGTGGGCCCTCAGTCATAACTTCTGCTTCTACCCTAGAATTACCATCCGATTCTGACACTGTACCCGAACTAAGTCCCATCCCACAGTTAAATGTAGTTGCACTTAGACTGGGTTTGGGCACACTCTGAGGCCTATACTGTAAGGACCACCTCCCTTCCCCATAACTAAACCTCACCAACCGTTACATGTTTAGTTTCAATGACCAAGTAAGTATGGGGATTCCACTCTATATCCTACTGTCTACCGCATAGCCAATGAATACCCCCTCCCAGCTTTAACGTCAAGGGTATCCCTTCCCGGCTTATGGAAGTGTACATAACACATTGCACCAGGTCTTCGTAATGTCTGACTGATACACCTCGAACAAACAATAACGTACAAGGGACCCTAAAGCCTAAGTATGAGTGAGGGCACCTATGCTTCAGGTAGGTGAACGTACATACAAATTCTACCCAAGATTGCGTGGCATAGACGTCGCGTGAAGTATTGCACGTACCCCTTCTAACAACGTGTGGTTAAATCGCCTAGCGATTCCAGCCATAGCTGGTGAGTAGGCATTGGTTCGCTGATATCTGATACCCAACCTACATATATAATCACAAAATTCCGTACCTCAGTCCGTGCGAACATTTACAAAGTTGAAGCTAAATTGTCTTTCCCTCCTGGCACGAAAGTCAACAAACGTTTGAAACACATCGCTTTCCTTAGCGATGGGAAACACCCCTGCATAACGAGAATAATCAAGTAAAGTAAGCACATATCTACAATTACCCAAGGATACCGTGCGACTTGGGCCCCAAACATCCATGTGAAGGAGCTCGAGGGGTTTCTTACTCTGCAAAGCACCAATACCCTTAAAACTGGTCCTAGTCGATTTGGTTACCTTGCAGACCTCACACTGAGGAGAGTTAGGTTTCACTCACTAGTATCCATGTACCACCTTGGAGTTATGGAAATGGATCGGGCCCAATTTACGCTGATGACCGAGCCTCGAGTGTCAGGTTTCCACAGAAACCGACTTAATTGGATATAACTTCAACACGTACTTTAAAGTCCCCCTTCTGATTCCTACTTAAGCCAAGGGAACTCGTACTCGAACCAGATGAACAAACTACAGCTCCATTCACATGTTTTGGTTTGACCTTAAGAGGCAACAATGCATACACAATAAAACTTGTGTGCGATTCGCAAGAAAAAATTGGGCATAGTGGCCCCGTGCGACCGCA
>JAHWFP010167585.1:0-12374 GCA_023313725.1 Lithobius niger | reverse complement strand
CGGCTCCGGAACGGCTTAGTTGCGGGCGCTGATGACGGGCACTGTTTTTGTCGGCAGTGCGGACATCGGGATTTGCATTGATTTTAGCGGCAATGCTGACGTCTGCTTCGGCATTGATTTTGACTGCAATGCGGGCGTCTACTTCTGTGACTATGGTGTCGCAGTCACGGCCATCTTTGTTGTTGAAGAATTGTTCAACACAAATGGCATAGTAGCATGGCAGGGGGGAAACGCTTGAAGGAACAGCACCTGTTCATCCCACCGCTGCCACCATTTGTAACGGCGGATGCTACGACGGGGTAGGTGCTTGTAACATCGCCGCTCGCCTGGTGTAACTTGATCTTCTTACTATTACTTTGGGGTACTTTTTTGTTTCAAACAAGCACAACAGCTACAGTCCCGGCGTAGGGAATGGAGCTACACATGTCCTAATAATGTAGGCTAACTGTAATAATAAGCGGTAACGCTGCCACCAAGGTGGGAAAATTAGGCAAGCTAAGCTAAGTTTAAGAGAATTGTCTTAATTTCTTACTTCTAGCGAACAACGAGCGAATAAACTGACGGACGTTTAAGAAAAACTCCTGGTTTTTATTTTAAACAAACATGAATAAAAATATCGCACTACAAATACGTTTGGTAACTTTACACCTAGTTTAGGTTATAAAATACAGGGGGAATTTACATTAAATTCGACACTAGAACCAACACGAGGTTCACATAAAACAATTTCAAAATAGAAAAAGTGAGTTTGATTAGGCACAAGGGGATTTCGCAAAAGAGCCCTCTAAATTACGAACAGCCTCGGCTGTCTAGTAATAGTAGACCTGTTTTACAGTTATTTTTCAACGTGTATACTGCAAGGCATTAAACCTCCCAGAGTTGCTGTTGATAAGTCAACTCCTTAAATTATAGAGCCGCGGCTACCTATAAAGTGGATCCGAGCGTTTAAGCAATGGAAACCCCACGAAGATCAAACCGTCCTTTATTTACATTAAACTGCGTTTAAAGAAACGATGAAATAAAGCTGGTTTTTAGTAAGGGACCGTGAACCCTTAAATTATGGCCGCCAACGTCCGAAATGCCGTTTGGCTTGACGCTCCATAAATTTAATTTCTAAAGCTACGAGGTTTAGTTAAGTTTAAACTATAAATTTTGAATGTAAGTCCAAAAATTAAACTTTTAAAGCTAAACTAAGTACGATACGAACCACTACCTTTGCCCGGCATGGCAACAATCGGACCGCGGCATCTCCACTCCCGACCGGCGTAGCGACCTCTAGCTTTGAGAATCCTTGAGCTGTGCTAACGAGTGTATCTGGGTTTGGGGTTATATACTCATTACCGGAAGTCGGCGCGGACGCCGAGGATAGCTTCGGAGGGGGGTGCGGGGAAGAGAGTCGGACATCTGGAGGAGGAGAGACTGACCCAAATCGGCCGAGCTGTCACTACCGGAAGTTGGAGTGGCAGCGCGGACGACCGGGGTAGCTGGAGCGCTCTGACTGGCTGACGGAATTGAAGTAGTGTTTTGGTTGGCTGGATTCGAATTGACAAAGGGAATTGCCGACTTGGAAACTTAGAGGCCTGGCTTTGAATGTGCAAGTGAGTTTTCAACTCAAAACAACGTGATTTTTAGGCCTATTAAAATAAACTACGACGTTAGACATCGCAACTATTGAAGGAGGGGGGGGGGGAACGAAGTGTAATGCACAGAATAAACCTTTGACTTTGGGAAACGGATTGCTATATACAAGGCATGTTTTTAACGAAGGAAAGCTAGTTTGTTTACGTTTTTAGAGGTTCGCTACGGTCGGAGTTTGGATGGAGATGCTATAAAAAATAAACATAAAATCATACACTGGGTCCATAAAAATAGACAAAAATAAACATGGGAGCTCCGGTAGGGTTCATGGCAAGAAGTTAAGTTTACCAAAATGCATTAAGTGCACAAATCAAAAGATTAAACGTTCCAGCTAGTTTTAAAAGGTCTAAGTGCAGTTTAGGTTAGATTTTAAACTGGTTTGAACATCGGACATTTTTCATAAATAAACAAAGTCGTCACCTGTTAGAAATAAAAAATATTGTGTGTTGACAACATCTAAAACACAACTAAGCTGAAAGTTGTTTTGGCTTTATGCCTAAAGAAATATACATTATTTACATGTTTTAAAGTGGAATCGCCATATAGACAATTTTTCTTCTGGTGTGGAAGAAAGCTGCCTTCAGGTTTTTTCTTCGATGGTGTTGAGGTGTCCTCACCACGAGCGTCTGATACGAGACCGCGTTTACAATTAATCTTGACTTCCCGAGCTCTTTTGTTTTTTTGTTTTTTGAGCATGCGAATCCTTTTCATTCTATAGGCTTGTTTCTCTAGTCTAGCTTTCTTCCGCTCTTCCGTTTCTCGTTCAAGACTCTTTTTCTTACTAATAGCTTGCTTCTCTAATCTAGCTTTTTTTTCCTCTGGGCACATCGCAGCCCGTCTTTCCCTTTCCATCATTCTCCTCCTAACTTTTCTCTCGTTCTCCCAAATGACAGCATCCTCCAACTTTCTCCTGCGGTTCTCCAATAGGATGGTTCGCCGCGTCGCTTTCTCCATCTCCTCAGCTTTTTTTGCTTCGTTCAATTCGTGATTTTCTCTCATTCGATACGATATGAGCAATTGCTTCTCTTTCTCCTCATCGCTCAAAATATCTACGTCCTAATCAAAATCGTCTTCGTATTCTTTCCAAGTACCTGAATCGATGTGACCAATAACCAACGTATCCGTACCATTATCCAAGATAAAACGTTCATAATCATACGCCGATAGGAGGAATTTTGAAACCTTAACGGTGCTGACTTCGTATCCCATGCTAGAAATTTTTGACCAAACTCCCTTAGCCGGGAATGTCGGTGTTTTTAAAACTGATTCATAATTCTAGAAGTTCAGGTGTTTTTTCACGAACGCTCTTTGAATCCCCTTAGCTTTTTTCTTAGTTTCTGTTTTGAGAGATTTTATCGCGTACATTTTCAACCGTAACCCTCAAATCCTAGGATGGGGATACCTGCCATTCCATCCTTCATTTTACCTAGAACTAATTTGTTCACATCGGAGAAAAGTCGCTGATTGCGGGGATAATTACTCGTGTCGAAGCCAGTGGCGGATCTAGAAATGTGTAAAGGGGGGTGCTGTTCTACACCATTAGGGGGTCTGGGGGAGTGCTGTAAGCTTCTCCAGCGAAGTCTGGCGTGGAGCCCCAGAAGCTTTTAAATTTTAAGAATTTGTGGGCATTTTGTGGCTTCTGGAGTGCATGATTTTCCAGTATCATAAACGATAAATTATTAATACTTCTACTCAGCGAATTTATAGAAACTAATGCCTAAACAGTAGGATACTTATTTTTCTCTTCACATCTAGAGCAATTTGAAATATTTACGGATTTTCCTTAGTATTGGGATGAAACACGACTATTAAAAAAATACCCTTTGTTTAAAATACACATTTTTTAAAGATTTCATTTCTCAAAGCTTTCAAAACTCACTTTTTATTTAAATGATAATTAGTTTAGACCGTCACTGCAGCCTTACAAAACAAAATCCAAACGACGATTGCCTTTCCAAGCAAACTTGTCTATCACATTATTTACGTTTATTGGAGTGTTTCGATGAATATTTAATAAGGCAAGGCCTGTTAACCTGTTATTGGTCATTGTTGATCGCAGGTAAGATTTTAATCTTTTCAGTGTACGAAAACTTCTTTCGCTACAAACGCGCTTCTCAGGTGGTGCAAAAATAACTAAATATATTCGACTTCTGTGTAGTTTTCTTATCCTTCAAGTTGGCAACTTTTGGTAGCTGGGGTGCGCTATGGTTTGAATTTTCCTAACCAGATGAAAAGATTTGAACTGCAAGAACAGTAGCATGTCTGAAGCATGTCTTAATCCTTTCCTTTGGGAGCGTACACAAATTCCATACGTGGCGCGTTGGGCGGGGGGGGGGGGGCCGAGGAAGGCTTGCGAACATGTCTTAAGAAGTGGAAGTGGAGTATGACGAAGTGGTACGTAGCTATTAATTCTCGCCAATTAAATTTTTTGCTTATTTTTTTCTCTAAATTCGTTTAGCTAAATGATTTTTGTAACTTCTATTTGCAACTTGGAATTTTTTATTTTTTCAAATTGACTGGTCATTGAGTCCCTTTACTAACATCTTATATAAACTAATTTATCCAAAATTTAATTACGTATTTTCAGGTGGGGGATGGAAGGGGGTTACGCCAAGTGATACTTTGGTGTTACAGGGACGGGGAGGAAGGAGTTTACGTTGCTAAAAAAATGTGTTACGTAATTTGTGAACGCTCCCTTTCTTGTCTACTTCCGTGTGGGTCTTCTTTCTGGGAAGAAGGTGACTCATCTACTGTGACCCCTTTAGGGCTAAGTTGAACACCCTTCAATTTATTACATTTATTTCTTTTTGTCACAAACTCGTGGGCAAGTAAACAAACCATTTTGAAGGTCAACGCAGAAACGTGATAACCATTTTCCCCCCCGAGAATGACCTTTATTTTTATTTCTTTACCACCGAAGGGGAGTGCGGTCGCACCCGGCGCACCCACCTAAATCCGCCACTGGTCGAAGCGTTCTCGATCCCGAAGCATATCCTCGTACACATCTTCCGTTTTGATTTGGTAACACAGGCTGTCGGTATCTGTAAATAGGAGCCTGGCCCGATTACCGTACTTGGTTCGAATGTACTCGTAATGGAACTCGAACATGAACAATTTTGATAGTTCTAGAATACTGAATCCGGAGTACGTGGGCAGGTCGCAGCAAACGCTTCTAGCTCGGCGGTTAATCTGCACCAAGTTTTCATTCAAGATCCTGAAAGAATCCGCGTGAGGTTGGGAGGTGTATCTTACGGCTCTCTTAGCGTTGATGCACAATTTCACGGAGAGCCGATTCTGTTTGTTTTCCAACGTCTTACCAAACACCGAATTATTTAACAACTTAAAGTAATCCTTTTCGAAAGGAGTGGTTGATTGTTGTCTTTTAGTGGTATTGAAATCTATATAGTTTTCCATCCAAGGTTTCTGGTTGAAAGCCAAGACCCTACGGATGTGGTGAAGAACTAATCCGTGACTGAGGTAAAATTTTGAATTCCGGTAGTGTAGAACGTACTTCTTCTTATGCAGAAGATTTGCAGCGAGCTTAGAGGAAGACCTGATCTCGTGATCTATATCTTTAGCTAATTTTTTTGCGTAGGGGGAAATGAGATCTTCCCCAATCTCGATATTCTCGGGAGCTAACTGGTAATCGTTATGAGCATCGTGCAGTTCGCTGGGGTACTCAAGGTCTACTTCGAGAATGTACCCAATGACTGCATCGTCTGGCACGGTGTCTACGTCGAAAGCTCTAATTTCGTCCTTCGTCAAGTACCGGAACTCATCGTAGGGGAGAGGAGAGCTCATGGCAAAACTATACAAGTTTTTCATGTCCAAGTATATGATGTATAGGGAAGGTTCGCGAGGGTTGAAACCGGGCAGGTATTTATTATTAGCTTCGGAAAACCTCTTACATATAAACGAAACCCCGCCACGGATGCCGTAAAATACTAAATTGTGTTTATTGACGTAAGTGAACAGTTCCAATTTCGGTTCGTGCATTGTCAAGAGTGCGGCCCAACTGAAACCCCGGGTAGAGATGTAGTAGCACGGATCTAATTTATTGTTTTGGAGGCAAAGCTTTCGGAAGTCTTCGAAAATGTCCGTGAGGAGGAAAACGTCGGTCATCTGATAAACCTCGTGGTAGGACCCGAATTTTTTAACTCTCATCTTGAGCCAGAGGTTAAGAGCTCACACGTACTCTTTCCCTGCCAGCTCCTCTTCTTTCAACTGGGAAAAAAATGCTCCTCGAGATGGGAGATCTTCGTTATCAAAAACGGACATGTCGCTTGCAATTTCGTACGGATAAACACCTTTCCGGGTCAGGAGATCTATAGCACTCTCGCTAGTCATTCCTTCAACGAACCAAGAATATATTAACTCCGAGTCCAAAGCTGCCTTGAGAATCGTGAATCCGTTGGCTTTGCAGTTCGCAACCGCAGTATCTAGGGAAACGTTCAAGAAATTCAAGCTTTCTATAAACCGAACACTGATCCCGCTCCTTAACCCCGTGATCGTCATACTCTGAAACCGCTCGGTGTTCCGACTGATAACGTTAACTTTTCCCTTGAATATGTGCATGGCGGAAATGAGTAGATGCATATCATAGCCTTCTAAATTATGGAATACAACAGGGATGGTTTTTCGTTCTTGTGCGCTAAGATTACACTGAGAATGAGCGGCTCCTCTAAATTTTCCACTAACGTGGCAATGAGCTCTAACCTTAATTAGAGGGTGGTTCTTCGAACATACAAAGGGGAAGCATTTTCCACAATAATGGCAGACCTCGGATGAGTCGAAACTAGCTCGCTCGGCTCGGGTGGGATTGAAGGGTTGTACATTTTTCAGTAGATAATTGTAAGCTTGCGCCTCTTTCTCCATGCATTTATAAAATACTTTAACGGCGTCGTCTCCCAAGTAGTATTCTCTATTAACAATATCTCCATTTTGACCTATCACGACGTACCCAAAATTGCAAGGTACATGCTGATGAATTTTAGTAACCAAGCTCATCGCAGGACTGGGCTGAACGGCTGAGATGGGACGAAGGAGACACTCAAAGTCGGCATAGATGATGCGGGGAAGGGGTTTTGTCGGTTGAAATGCCGAAACTGTAGAAAACTTTCTCCCGGCTTCTTAAATCGGAGAGCTTGCGCGGGATTAATCTTGATGCAGTCGTTTCGGTGGGTGGTGAGCATCCATTGTTTCCCAAACGCCGCGAAACGGTTTCGACAATAAAACTTTGCGCGAGTGCCCGAATCTCGATAACGTAAAAATGCAGCGACATCCGTTATAGCGCAGTAGTGGGTCTTGTCCTCGAAGGTTAACAAGAGAAGGTCGATGGGCTTTCCGTCTAGATTCTTAGAAACTCTGAGCGGGTGCAACCCCTCTTTTTCATTAAAACCCATGACGTTGATTGAAAGATTGTTAGCTTTTTCAAATTTACAGATTTCACCGAGCTTTGTTGGGTAAGACAGAGAGCTAACGTCGAGTGATTCTTCAAACTGTTTGTAGTCTTCGGGCTTAACGCTGGTCAGTCTCCAACTCACCGCTAATACCGACTACACAAAGCACTTTTGATCGTTTATATTTTTTACATTCACAATCACGCCCTCCTTAGGTTTGAGAGTATACGGTAGAGGAATGTATGACAAAGCTCGCAGCGGTTGGTACTCTGCCACTTTGATAATTAAGTTTGTTATGCGGGATATGGCCCAACCACTCCCCCCCCCCCTTGGCAAAACTGTCGATCGTCTCCTGGATTTTTTCGAACGCCTCATCTAACAAAGTAGGAACATCGTTCGGATTATACAGCTCGGTGTAGTGGGACCGAAAATATGTATCGATAAATGTTAGACCCTTAAAGAACTCAACGCATAAGCATAAGTGTACCTTACAATTGACCATCTGGTCCAGGCAAACCATCAGTAATGCGTGTATGGCCGTACGCAACGATACAAATAATGGTAGAGGATCATCAAATTTCTCGGGTATTGTCATTTCATATTGTTGATGGCAAAGTGCCAGCATTCGGGTCAGATTACATTCCCTGAAACAATCGGGAAGTTGATCTTCGAAACATGCACATTCTTCATTGTCGAGCGGATGTTGCGAGCGAAGATGATTTGGTAATTGGTTTTGCGTAGGGAAAGTTTCCCTACAATATATAAAAATATATATAAAAATTGTTTTGGTTTCCATTCAAAAAAATTATTTATCCTTTTTATTATGCTGGGGAAAAAAGTTTCACAGTTTTATAACCTTACAACCAATCCTTACACAGTCTTTAGAAACCATTTATTTTTGAAAATTTTATTAGGTTTAATTTTTTTAACGCGAAAATTGGCCTCCTTCTCCCCATATAGCCAAACCTTAACACTAACTCTTAAATTTTTGGACAGCAAAATTTTAAACCATCAAAATTATTTAGCATTTTAGCGTCCATTAAATTTTGAAAACTTTTTAGGTTTTATTTGTTGAACGCGCTGGCCTCCAAACCTTCCCATATAGCCAGTCCTTACGCCGCCTCTTTAACTTTTGAAAGCAAAATTTGAAACCATCAAAACTATTTAGTATTTTAGCTTCCTTTAATTTTTTGAAGATATTATTTTTTTTTAGGTTTAATTTGTTTAATGCGAACATTGGTGTCCAAACCTCACCATATAACCAATTCCTTACAACACGGCTTAACTTTTGGAAAGAAAATTTGAAACCATCAAAATTATTTAGTATTTTAGCTTTCTTTAATTTTTTGAAGATATTAATTTTTTTAGGTTTAATTTAGCTTGGGTTATTTGTTATCATTTTGAATTTTATAGATATTTTAACTAACATATGCGAGTAAGTATTTGAAAACATCCTTGAAAAGATTTATTTAGCACCACAGAAGTACCACAGAAGCACAAATCTTCGTTGTGGGGGTGTGTTTCTCTTGAAAAGATTTTTGCACTATCGGAGCACCACAGAGCACAATCACAGAACCACAAATCTTCGTTGTAGGGTCATTCTCTTAAAAAGATTTTTATACTATAGAAGCACTACAGAGCACAATCACAGAACCGCAAATCTTCGTTGAGATGTGTTTTTCTTGAAAAAATTTTTGCACTATAGGAGCACCACAGAGCACAATCTTCGTCGTAGGGTCATTCTCTTGAAAATATTTTTACACTATAGAAGCACCACAGAGCACAATCACAGAACCGTAAGTCTTCGTCATAGAGTCATTCTCTTGAAAAGATTTTTACACCATAGAAGCACCGTAGAGCACAAATCTTCATTATAGGACAAGTAGATTATTTTCATTTCTAAAATTGATTTTCTAAAATTCTCTTCATTGCTGAATCAAGTTTTCATGAACAACTTAGGTGAAAATTGCAGAAGCTCAAAAAGTGAACGTGAAAGAAGTTGTTGATCGCGAAGAGGCGTGATATGACCTAATTACAGTTCCATAATTTATGTAAACTCTCAGACCTCAGAAATAAGCGCAACAGAGAATTTCCTATGTCACCATCTAACATGATAAACGTTAGTATGTATTACGATACAGGTGAACTCGCAGGACACTTTAAAGAAATGTGGATGCAGACCTATTTTCGTTATCTTTTGGACTTAAATGTCAGATTACTTGAGCGGGGAATGGAATCCATGATCTTCGAAACCAAAGGTTGGAGTCTTACCATTAAACCATACCAATATGACCTATGACTTGTGTGTAATTTCTGTTTCACTCGGTGTGTGGTGCACTATCTCGCCAGTGGTGACTGGACAAAACATATATTTATGTGTGTGTCTGTGTGTGTGTGTGTAAAAATGCTGCCTATGCATGTTTCCCTTTTTTCAAAATTCTAAAAAAGATCGTGTCAGTATGGTTTAACGGTAAGACGCCGACCTTCGGTTTCGAAGGTCATGGGTTCGATCCCCACTCAGACAGTCTAACATTTAAGTCCAAAAAGTAACGGTGATAGGTTTGTCTTGATGACCACTAATTACGGTATATAATTTATTTAAAACCCTCAACATCAGTCATAAGCCCCGCGAAATTTGACTTTCACTACCTAACATCAAATACAAAGCGAGTATTACATGCCATAAAACCATCAGAGAACACGCAATCAGTCAAGTGGCTAATAAGCTAACAATCCTGAGCATACCCGTCATACAGCGAGAATGCAGCTGGAATTATGTATTGTAATTTTGTAATTAGGACAATCTGCCCCCCCCCCCCCCCATGCGAAAATCAATAAACACAGAAAAATATAATAGTTTTCTTACTAAGCCGTGATCTAAATATTTCACCAAAAACATAAAATGTCACATCACTAACATTTCAATTAAGGAGACACTATCACCGATTAAAAGTACATGCAGAATCTGGTACCAAATACCAGTACTGTTTTAATATGAAAAAGGCATTAAAATTATGACAATAGTTCATTTGTCCTTGTGTTGTAGAGCTCCAAACAGTCCAACAATCAGTTAAAGATCAACAATGGTAAAATTGGAATTCTAAACAATACACAAAAGTGGAGTGAAATGTGCTTTTCTTTGATGTTACAACCAGCGTTTGTTAATAATAATTATTATTTTGTTGCCAGAGCAACAGGACTGGCAAGGACCCAGGGGATCGCTGACTACCAGCCCAAAGAGGGGACAGCAGTGAATACATGAAGAAGAGGAAAAATGGTGCAACAAAGAGTAATTAATGAGATTACAACAGAGCAAAAGCAAAAATTAAAAGCATGCGTACAAGTGAAACATAAAACAAGTTTAAAATAACATGGTCAAATGAATTGAAACAGGTAGGGCAGGTGGGTCACGACTGCTTTACCACCAAGGTTATACCTACCAGTAACACAACGATACTCGAATATAACCAAAAATAAGACAAAAAAGTCCTATAAACATGGATCCGGAAATGAACCCATTTTTTAGTTATTTTTTAGTTTATTCGAAGTGGTCAATAAAATAGCGCAATAAGAAAAATACTCAGTGTTCAATGTACGGGGTTACATAAGGGTAAGCCAAATTTCAAACCGTTTCGCTGTAGGACCGACGGTTCAAAAGATATGCAAACGATGATTGCCAGGCAAAAATCCAGAAATCTCCACTAAAGTCTGCTGTAAAGTGACTGGGTCCATAAAATAATGAGATAACTTGTGTACTGCTAATATCTGTAGCGCATTCTCGAACGACGCAATCTCATCGTGAAAATGTAAGACTGTAGATTCAAGTAGCCTAATCGCAACGGAAAGCCACAAAGTCAGTTCAAAGTCGCGCATCCTAGCATTCAGTCCCTTCAAGTTGCTTGACCATTTCCTAAGTATTTCGGAATGAAAAATCACCTGCTCCCTTGTGTGATTAACAACAGTAATCAAACCATTCAATGCACTCTGGTGCCTCAAAAGTGTACTTCTCATCGCTTCAACCTGTTTATTTACCTCAAAAATCTGTTCTTCGTCTGCCACACCAAATAAAAATTTCAAAATCGTTCCTCCTAAGTTCAGCAATCCTGTCTTATCCCTCAACGTCGTGTTTGTGTTCCCATCCCTTTTCTCTAATCGTTTAAAAACCATTTCTTTTGATGCTTGCCAAATATAAGGTTGCGTGGTTCGAATCTCCGGTCGTCCCGTCGTCCCAACTGTGGTAGGCTTCATTGTGGGCTTCCCCGTATGCTTGTTTACCTTTATTATTCTATTCAATTTCGGCCGCGACTGTGCAATGTGATCTGCAGTTACTTGTCGACTTGTCAAGTGCGTCAAGTCATTAGTTTCGCTTGAGCCTCCGTAGTCAAACGCTGTACGTAACCCAAGTCATGATCCACAATAAAGTCAGCCAGATATGTCAAATTCCCAATCATCTGCATGTTTAATAATTTTTCTCTCAATCCCTTTAATGCCTGCATTAACGCCACCATCCCCTCATCCAATTCACTTGTATCAACGTCCAATGTCAGAAACCAAATCCCCGTCTCCAGATGTGAGGTAAACAATGGAATGAATCCAACACCAACACCTAACGCATGACGCGCCGTCTGCTCTGAATGTTGTTCCACATCCGCTTGCACCAACAGTACAAAAATAAACATGCAAAACAACTTCATGTTTCCAACTCGGCTCATTCCTGAACGCATCAATTGCAAAACATCGGCTTACACAAGAGCTCAAGCTTCGCTGTGGCTGCCCATTGTTCTACTGCACGGGTGTCCAGTTCTAATCCGGCTGAGCCCAACACTTACGGACAGACTTGCCCTCTATAATATCAAGTCCAGGGCTGTCTCGTGTAACCAAAAACAAAAGTGAAGTTCTCAATACGACGTTCGTCCAAGCATTGGAAAAAAAAATAAAACCTCGTGTTCCCTTCAGAGAAACAGAAACGAAAAAGGAAATCGCCAAACTAAAATTGATATTAAATTCAACCTTAATTACAGATCAAAAACAAAATAAACCTTGTCAACACGAAAAAAAAATAAGCTCGTAGACAGAGAGAAGAGGAAAATAAAAGATTGTCGAACTGTCACACCGTCGAAACTGACGTAACTCAACTCACGCAATCCATTCTAACGAATACCACACAATCTCAAAAGAAAAAAAAGAAAAAAGAAACTCCTTGCATGCGAAAAAAAAATAATCCTAAGAACGAAAGATCTCAAAACTAACATCACCTTCCAGAATCTGGCAACTCAACTTTGACAACAACCAACCATCTTATCCAAAAGTTTGTGTGCACAATTTTGATCAAATTAA
>JAHWFP010167584.1:0-12403 GCA_023313725.1 Lithobius niger | reverse complement strand
AAATGCTGGAAACTAAATCCCACTGCGAAATGTTGAATGATAATACTAATAATTGTATAAGCAAAGGATGTAAATGAAACTCACACAAGCTGTCATTAACAGCTTCGAGGATTGCAGTGTAACTGTAATTGCAATAAAGATTATTATTATATACAGTTGTTTTTCCTATATGGTCAGTTACTTGCAATTGTAATTCACGAAAAACATTGTGGAGATGAAGCCTTTTTTAATTAGATCTAGTAATGAATGAAGTGAAATCTTCCATACTTGTGCCGATGGTATTATTTTATCAAATAGTCAAATCCGAAAAAATACCAAGTTTCCCGGCTTGGGGGATGGAGCGTCGGTGTCCTATTATAGGCCTAACCTTAATGCTACCGGTAATTTCACTGCCACCAACTGTGGATTAATTTAACTGTTTAAACGAAGTATAAAGCTAAAATGGGCTACATGATAATTTACACTAGAAACAATTAATCACTAGGGAACGAACCTGAAGTTTAAAAACTCTTAGTTTTATATTTTAAAACATCAGAAAATGAATATAACAAACACTTTTGCAATTTATGTTCACTAGTTTTGGCTTTAACAAGTTTGAAAAGCACTGGGCTTGAATTTACATTTAGTAATTCAGTTTACACAGAAGAACAACGATGTTGATTCTTATAAACACTTAATTTTGATTAGAAAAGCATTTTTTTCTTGGGTTCCAACCCTGGAATACCCAGCAAGCTGAACCGCGTCCGCTAAGTTACAACTATATTTGACAACTGTAGTTTTCAAGTCGTCCAACAGTTATTTTTCCCTGAATCCACGAGGATCAAACCGTCCATTTGTTTACATTAGAAAATGAACAAAGAATGAAACTGGCTTTTTAGGAAGAGACGCCTACTCTAACATTATGGTGGTAAAGACCAGCAATGCCGATTCGGCTTACCACCCATAAAGACTCTAAGCTAGAGGTTAATTTAAGTTAGACTATAAATTTAGAATTGGGGGGGGGGGGTCCTAAAGATAAACTTCTAAAGTTAAACTAGTTACTTACAACCACGGACGTGACATCTTCACTCCCGACCGGAGTGCCCCTTCTAGCTTGAGAGATCTGTGAGCTGTGCTGAGGATTGAGTGTTGGGAGGCCTTTTTATGCTAGAGCACCAGATTCTCGCGACCAAAGCGCGGACGCCGAGGAGAGCTGCGGGGGTCTGATTGGTGGAGGGCCAGGAGAACAATGGGAAAGTCGGTAGAGCAAAGGGTTTTGGTTCAGAGCCGTTTGAAGGAGTAAGGAATGGTTAAATACAGGCCAAATTGAGTTTTCACTCTTCAACTTTGGGAAAGGCCTTTACATTGGGAAATTGATTATCGATTGTATATTTACAAATGCACATCGTGAATAGGCTCTTGTTAAAGCTTAGTACTTTGGTTTGGGTAATGAATAAATCATTACTATTAAATTAAATAGGCTTTAACGGAAACTGCAATGTTATACACCACAACTAGGCTGGGGGGGGGTTAGGGGGGATTCGAAGTTTTAGGCACAGTATATTGGGAACAGATCTTTATAACTTTCTTTTGAACACAGCAAACTCGTCTCTGACAGACGTGGTACCCCACAAATGCAAGAAAACACTTCAGATAAATTTTCAGCCGCCTTATTTCGGCCTTGATCACCTAAAATTAACGTGGACACATATGAGATTGAAACCAACACCTAATAATTAAAAAACACACTGCAAATGGTACTTACAAATAGGAAAAAAAAAAGAATAAAAACGCGAGCGAAAGCTCGAGTTAAAAACAGGGGGTCGCCATCTTGAGTATGATGTCATACCTACACAATATTTACAGGCAAATTCTTAAAAACGGAAATCCATTTTTCGGTATTGTTAATATTCTTAACCACATTCATAACTCGTATTTTGTTGGAAGCAATCGAGTAAGCTTCAAGTTCTAGTCGGATTTTTTCAACTGGTTCATTGAAAAGAATTCTAGTTGCGCTAACATCAACCACGTGGTCTGTCAACTTTGAATGCTTGGTAACCGCATAAGCCTGATTCCCCTTTGCAATTGCCTTGGCATGGTCCAGTTCCCTTATTCCTAAAGCTCTTTTGCATTGACCGTAGTAAACACTTGGACATGTAAGGCAGCAAATAGCATAAACCACGTTTCTCTTAGTATCAAGAATGGGATCATGTACTGAGTCAGCCAAATTTGGAAGTGGGGAGTAACATGGTTGAATTGACGAATGCACCATTGTCAGAAACAGCATCACAATTAATAGCATCACAATTCATTGATGATGAGCAAGGGTGGGAGGGGGGAGGAGAGGGAAGAGGAGGATTCCCGTGTGTGAATGTCTTAAGGAACTGGCAAGTGTAAGCAGAGGTCTGCTGACAACTCTGATCCCTTCTTTAGACAAAATTCTATTAATTGCTTGAAAAAGACCTGGCACAAATGGAATGATGGTCCAGTCAAGTGGTTTCTCGTGCAACACTGATTTTTTGGGGGGAAGACCATTTTGTGTGCATTTCTTGATTTCATTTTGGATAAGCTTGAGAGGGTATCCATTGAGCAAAAACTTGGTAACAATTCTGTTAGACTCGATTTGAACATCATGCTGCTGAGAGCAGTTAAGGAAGGATCTTCTAATTTCTCCTGTCAGTATGCCTTTGATGACCGATCGCGGATGTGCTGCCCGGTAGTGGATGGATCGAAAGGTCTGAGTTGTTTGAGAAAATGGACCGTCTGTATTCGCTGAAGGAACCGGTCTTTGGAAAATTTCACGTCAAGAAATGGCAGGGCGCCCGCCTCGTCTTCGTTTTCCTCGGTGAAAGCTAAAGAATGGTGAAACGCGTTAAGCCCTTGTAGAATGGGTTGAATATCTGAATTGGACTTGAGCCAACAAAAAATGTCATCAACATATCTTGTTCAGTAATTAATTCTGTCAACATGCGAATGGTTAATTCGCCTGTCCAACTTGTCAAGTACGACATCGCACAGGTACGTAGAGATCACTGAACCCGCTGGCACACCTTGAACTTGGGAAAAAAAATTTGATTCAAACTGGTCATAAGTGGTGTCAAAGATGGTGTCAAAGATGGTGTCAAAGATGGTGTCATGAAGCTCTTTCGGAAGAAGCTGATACGAACCTTAAAGGTCTTTCTGTTGCTCAAGTTGTTATGCTGGTTGACACCATCTTTGACACCACTTATGTCCAGTTTAAATCAAATTTTTTCCCAAGTTCAAGGTGTGCCAGCGGGTTCAATGATCTCTACGTACCTGTGCGATGTCGTACTTGACAAGTTGGACAGGCGAATTAACCATTCGCATGTTGACAGAATTAATTACTGGAAAAGATATGTTGATGACATTTTTTGTTGGCTCAAGTCCAATTCAGATATTGAACCCATTCTACAAGGGCTTAACGCGTTTCACCATTCTTTAGCTTTCACCAAGGAAAACGAAGACGAGGCGGGCGCCCTGCCATTTCTTGACATGAAGTTTTCCAAAGACAGGTTCCTTCAGCGAATACATATGGTCCATTTTCTCAAACCAACTCAGACCTTTCGATCCATCCACTACCAGTCAGCACATCCGCGATCAGTCATCAAAGGCATACTGACAGGAGAAATTAGAAGATCCTTCCTTCACTGCTCTCAGCAGCATGATGTTCAAATAGAGTCTAACAGAATTGTTACCAAGTTTTTGCTCAATGGATACCCTCTCAAGCTTATCCAAAATGAAATCAAGAAATGCACACAAAATGGTCCTCCCCCCAAAAAAATCAGTGTTGCACGAGAAACCACTTCACTGGACCATCATTCCATTTGTGCCAGGTCTTTTTCAAGCAATTAATAGAATTTTGTCTAAAGAAGGGATCAGAGTTGTCAGCAGACCTCTACTTACACTTGCCAGTTCCTTAAGACATTCACACACGGGAAGTTCTCCTCTTCCCCCTCCTACCCCCCCTCCCACATTGCTCATCATCAATGAATTGTGATGCTATGAATTGTGATGCTGTTTCTGACAAGGGTGCATTCGTCAATTCAACCATGTTACTCCCCACCTGCAAAATTTTGGCTGACTCAATACATGATCCCATTCTTGATACTAAGAGAAACGTGGTTTATGCTATTTGCTGCCTTACATTGTCCAAGTGTTTACTACGGTCAATGCAAAAGACCTTTAGGAATAAGGGAACTGGACCATGCCAAGGCAATTGCAAAGGGGAATCAGGCTTATGCGGTTACCAAGCATTCAGAGTTGACAGAACACGTGGTTGATGTTAGCGCAACTAGAATTCTTTTCAATGAACCAGTTGAAAAAATCCGACTAGAACTTGAAGTTTACTCGATTGCTTCCAACAAAATACGAGTTATGAATGTAGTTAAGAATTTTAACAATACCGAAAAAAGGATTTCCGTTTTTAAGAATTTGCCTGTAAATATTGTGTAGGTATGACATCATACTCAAGATGGCGACCCCCTGTTTTTAACTCGAGCTTTCGCTCGCGTTTTTATTCTTTTTTTTCCTATTTGTAAGTACCATTTGCAGTGTGTTTTTTTACTTATTAGGTGTTGGTTTCAATCTCATATGTGTCCACGTTAATTTTAGGTGATCAAGGCCGAAATAAAGCGGCTCAAAATTTATCTGAAGTGTTTTCTTGCATTTGTGGGGTACCACGTCTGTCAGAGACGACTTTGCTGTGTTCCTCCTCGACCCACAAATTAATTTTGTTCTTCAACTTTCTTTTGGTTTTATTAGTAGGATAAGCTTGTAGTAACATTCGAATGGTCACAGTCGGGTTTTTGCAGAGATTTAAGACAAAAATATTTACACAAAAATTCGTGTGGTGATTGCCGATGTCGAATTAGTTCGGACTAATGGTATCGTTCTGGGGGCAAAAGATTATTAAAAAAGTATAAAAAGGATAAATAAACTAACTTAGTTAATGCTATAACGCATTTAAGTTAACTTGGATTTATAACTTTAAAGTTAACAGACAGGTAACGATCGTGGTGGAAATTTTTCATAGAAGTTGCAGAAGCTGTTCAACATAATAAAAAATATCACATTTAAAAGGTTGTCTGTATCCACATGTATGTGAGGTTAAGAACCATAAATGGAAGCCCCTCGTGCTAAGCTAGTGTCTTTGGGCTTTTTGCCCTAAAATAAAAACAATGAAATCGAAAATACATGATACAAGTTTCAATAATGGCGGCCATGATGAAGGAGCGCTGCGGTAGTTTTGGAGTTGTTTTCAAATGGCTATTGTGAGACTTCAGGATGGAATTTTGAAGATTGGGCTTCCCGGAGACTAAGATAATGGGCCTGGATATAAAATGGTTGCAAGATGGGCCGTTTCTGCCCATTATTAAAAATTCGGCGAAGGGTTCAAGACCAAGGTCTTTTTGGCGTGTTGAAGCGCTCAAGAAAAAAAAAATGTTCCACCAGTTTTTTTATCTTTGTGTCGTGCGTTTTGGTGGATTTCACATTCGATCATCCCCTGATTCGCGCTAAGAACGACCGTCGTCGGCCCCTTGGAGCTGCTATCAGTCGCTTTGATCGCAGATGGCCTTGTTCTGTGTTGATCTTGTTTGTTAAAGCTGCGTAATAATTTATATATTTATGTTCATCACTCCATACTAAATTTTAATATTGAACATGTCACTAGCTTTTAATTATATTCATTGTAATTATCCCATTTTCACCATTTAATTTTGTTACACATCAGTTTGTCTGTCATTTACACCATGTAGTCACGTGCTGCTAAGAAGTGGCGTACGTGCTTTTGCTTGTTACTCACTTGGAGATCAGCCTTCAACCGGCTAGCTCTTGTTGTAGCATGAATGCCCTGTGCCCTATGAGTCTGATTGTCGGGTTCAAGCCAATTGTCGTGTTCTCATGGGTACCTAGAGTTAGCCGGCTTCTTGGGTTTCTTGGAGTCAGCCGGTCTGTTTGGTTGTATTAGTCTGTAAGTAGTTTTTAGTTTGTAAGTTTGTGAGCGAATGGCTTGGAGGCCTTATCGGCTCAATAAAATATCAATCAATTGATTTAATCACTAAATAACTAAGTCATTCGTCTGTGGCTAGAGCTGTGTCGCATATCGCATGTCGCTTTCCCTGCGGCCATCACCTTGTAGAGTAGGGTCCCGTTTCGTCCTCGCTGTGAAAATGTCATCGCCGTCACGCCAGTTTACCATGGCACTTTCATACGATATTAAAGGAAGATTACGTTTGTCTATGATGTTGAATGTCTGACATTCTTGCCAACTACTTCAGAGCCTCATGCACAAGATGTCCCTCTGGTTATGGCCATGGAAAGGTAACGTGTTGTACTTTCATTCAGTGGGTGTGGTCCGGCCGGCATTAACGTGATGCGATTTTGGCGTTGTATTGGCCCCGCACTTTCGTCTTTTGCTGGTGCAATCCATTAATGAATGACTTTCGTAAATCCAGTAACACGTTAAAGCAACATACCGCCTGCCTTATAACCTTCCGCCTGCCTCACAACACCCACGCGACGATCACATCCGCGTATTTACCACAGCTAAGGTCAACTGAGACGGTAGCTTCGTTCCTCGCAGGGAAAAACGTAGCTACTGTCTCAAGTGGCATTGCGCCTAATAGTCCAGCCAGCGTGAACCCATAGATTGTGTCGTCAAAAGCCGGAATGATTCTTGTATTTTAAAATCACAATTTATAATTTTCAACAATAGTGTCTTATAATTTTGCTTCGGCGATCTATTGGAATAATTAATTTTATTTTTTATCGCATTAGCCTTCTAGATTTTTGATCTCATAATAATTACTAGCAAACGATTAAAATTAATACTGCGCACACACAGATAAAACTTCCAAGGTCATTGTAGGCGCGCGTTGCATCATTTATGTTCGGAACGAACGTAAATAAAGTTAGTAATATTCAACAGAAAATCTCCTAGACGCCACATTTTAAAACTGATTTTTAGCAAGGGAAAGACTAACTGTAAGTAAATAGACCTTTGGGACCATACTTGATGTGGAGGATCGGGAAAAATGGCGCTGGGAGGTATATCCCTTTAAAAGGTGGTTAAAGTGGCACTATCACCGATTGAAAGCAGACGAAATCTGATAACATCTAGCGCTGTGTAGTACCATCTGGCTCTTGCTTGCACCAAGCGAAGGAATGCATAACGGCATTTCTTTGAACGAAACAAACAAGCCACGACATCCTTAATTATTGAGTGAAAATTTGGTTCATCCTCGTGCACCTGCGAGCAAGCTATAAAGGTTAACAATATCAATGTCGCTAGATGGCGCCATAGTATTTTCGTTCGCATTTAAATCGGTGATAGTGCCACTTTAAGGGGATTCATGTAGTTTGCGGGAACAATTATTGTGGGCACGCTACCACGTATGTGTAATATGGTGTGTTGTAGAAAGTGGGTTTTTGGATGGTGCAATGCCGAGGTCATGGTTATTGTTTGAATGAGGTAATAACGAATGCTTGCCACTAATTCAACTGTTGCTTAATTAATACAGCACTGGTCGCTAATGTACATAACACTGAATGTAAATGTTTCTCGCTTGCGAGCAATTACAACCGTTAAATCGACAACGGCTCACGGATATCTACTACTTAATGTGTTGCCAGCGTCAACTCTGTTACAAAACACGGTAAGATTACTTCTAACCTGTACCAATCAGCGATTTGTCCTGTGGAGCTCTCCTTCCCCCCCCCCCCTTGTGAGAATCATGCACGTAAGAACCCTAGACGACGGCCATAACTTAGGTTTTCACTAATGAACCTTAGATAATTGGGAACCTGTACCATTACATTTGAAGGTCATGTATCCTCTCCAATCGTTTTTTATGGCAGGCCGACATTACAAATAGCAGCAAAATAAATTGTAATCCAACTACACACACCATTATAACAGAAAGTGAGGTATAAAATAATTCGTAACAGTATAAAGGTCATAAAGTCCCTAAGTAGAATTATACGTAGACAATCTTAGGGCGACGCTAACATTCCAGGGAAAATTCGTAAACTAATTAATACGTGATAGGCCTACTTCTTTTTTTTTAACAAACTTTTACTTAGAAATTTCGCTTCTTTTTGACTATACTTATGCCCGTAATTTTGTCTTGGTCTGGTCCTGCGCCCCCAAGTCAGTTCTTTTTCTTACGCTTGTCAGTGGAAATCTGCTTGTCAAATACTGCCTACTTGCCCAAATAACTAGCCCACGTTTACACTAATCGCTTCCGCCTTACCGAGGGTTATCAGTCACAGGGCAAGCATGGGTTGGCTTGCTACGGAATTGGGATGGGGATTTAAGGCCATTGAGAAGAAAATACCTGACCTTGACAACGGTTGCCGATAGTTGATGAATTCTGGAGGCATTTTTTTTTCCTTTTTCCTTTTCCTTTTTGTTCCTTACTTATAATCGCTAATCAGTGAAAGTGAATTTTAAAAAGAGTTTTTTTTTTCTAATTTTGAACACCCGAATTTGGCGCCCCTGTTAGTCATTTGGAGGGGGGGGGCGGGCATGCATTTCCCCTTGCCCTCCCGTACGCCGCCACGGCCCTGGTTCTCACGCAGCCGGTAGGCAATGTTGAACAGTTCTGAAGTAAAGAAAAAGACCTTGTTTGATGGGCATATGCTTTTCTCATCGGTGTTTATGAGCTGAAATAAATCTACACCTTATGGAATTCTTCGTTTTTAATTCTTTAGTGTGTTTGTAGGGCTGCTTTCCAGACTGTATCATTACGTAAGCAGTGTTTTTCTTTTGCTAGGTCCACAGCAAACCTATTTAAGTGAGATCCAAAGCGTTTTAGTCATATAAATAGCAGTCGTAAATCTATCGACCTTTTCAGTATAAAATTTTAAATTCCCATTGCTTGCAATAAAGCGTTCCATGTTAAATAATTCATAGTCAAATTATTGAAGCGTTTTGCTGACGTAATAGATGACGAAGTAACAACGAATTCCACTTAAAAATAAGAAATAAAAATCGTGTGCCGACAGAGGATCATGAGCGTTAAACAGCAAAAAAAAAAAAAACTAAAAACATAATAAAAATATTAGTTAAAAAAAAAAGACTCACTGTTCATGGTTTTTAAAATCATCCTAGTTGTTCTCGTTACAGCTGCTGTCAAAATGATGCGAATGTCCTCTTCGCTCCTATTGCTCCAGCACCAATGAACTCTTGAACTCTGATGTTATGTAACTTGACATTATTATCAGGCAAGATATCTCCTGGCCCTAGTTTCGAAAGCTGTTCGGATGGTTGTAGCTTAAATAAAAAACGAGGATCAAAGTACGAGGTCGAGTATTCGTACTCAGATTTTTTATTTTCTGTTTGGTACATGACAACAGTTACGTCCAACCAGTTTGATCTAATGCATGTGAAAAGGGAGCTATCTTTAACGAAATCCATTAGCTGGAGGGTGATTGTTTTCCTGCTAATAGCTTTCGAGAGACATTATATCCCTTATAAAACCTAGATTTTGTACCCCCCCCCCCTAGCTTTTGCCATTTTTAGTAGTGATATCATAGTTAGAATGTCTGCTCTCAAGTATGGTGGCCCAGTTGCGGCACCAAGCATTTTAGTTCGCAAATTAAAATTTACAACGCAAATCCAAATTAAATTTCAAATCGCAATTCAAAATCAAAATACAAATTGATTTTAACTTTTGCGAGCGATAACGATGTTAACGATATCACTAGTGTTTCAAAATCTGCTTTCAAAACGGTCGATGTGTAGAAAAAAGGGCTCGTGATATCGTGAGGCTTAACTTTACCACTTACTTCCTGGTGCACGTGGGCGAACCAACTGAGGAGGCACGTGGCTTGTTTGTTGTGTAAAAAGAAATTTATTTGTGTTTGTTCGCCTGTAGAAAGTAAGGGTTAGCCAGAAGTAGATATCGTTAATGGCTATAGATGCTGCAGCTTGTCATTTGGTCACAATCCCCTTCGGGAGTTTAATTTTCGGGGGAAAAAAACGATAAAATTCCGTTTACTTTTTATTGCTCTTAATATGCTGTTAATAATGATAAGTTGTTTGAACACAAAATTATGAAAATCAATGAAAAAAGAAAAAACAGAAATAAAACAAGGAAAATAAATTAATAAAGGCATTTAGTGGTAACGTTAATATTAAGCAGAAGAAACGTCCTAAAAATTAGTGAAACGACTACAAAATTAGTGAAAAAGAAAAAAAAATGTTTAACGAATCAGCTATGGGAGAAATCTAGGCGCCAAGTTAGGTAACAGTCATCACAACAAACATCGCATCAATTCAATTGTCGAGGTTGTAAACCATTGTAGCGTGGCGCCATAGCGTCAGTGTCTTATATCTTGTAGCATAGTTGGGCACATTTCAGGTACTTCAGGAAAAATAACCCATAACCGCCTGAGAGAACTTTCAGACCCTTTTTTTTAGAGTCCATATGACTCGGGTCGGTTCTCGGATTCGAACCGGCATTCTCTTGGTTTGGAGCCGACGACGCTGACCACTGGGCTGCGACTGCCCGCTTTGCTCGGGGTCCCCGGGTACCCCCCACAAAGCTTGCGCTGGAACTTAGTTTTTCGCTGTTATACGTTGAAGGCGTGCATTCGTATCTAGGCGGTTATGGATTAATAATGCGGTACAAAAGCTTAAATTTTGTTGAAATCAAGAGCAATGACCCACCTGACAAAAATTAACTCGTGTAGGAATGTCAGCTAAGCTGCTTTCAAAGCAAAATCTGACCCTCAATAACGTTGAAAATGTGTAACTAGCTAGCTAGCTAATTCTAGTCCGCTCATCCACATGTTAATTTCTATAGGGTGATTATTCATCGATACCGAGATAACGGGAAGGCCTCCAGCTATGAAATTGGACGAATGGCTACTATACGATACGAACTACGTACCTTTTATGGTTTGGAGCGTAGGGGTGTAACGAGGATGGCGTGGGATGGCGCGTAAGTTCGAAAATATTTTTATAACCATTGTTAGTATTGACGGCATCGTCTCTCATTGGACAGCTAAAGTTCGGACAATGACAACGTGTATACTGACGTGCGTGCCTAGACACACACTAGTGTAGCACGATGAATCTAAACAACGTTGCCAAAGAAATTGTATTCACGTCCAATTCACGAAAAATAAACCATCTCTAAAAATAAAGCAAAATAAACAAAGCCAAAAACTGGTGAAGAGCCACCAAGTTGAGAGTGGTTATGGAGTAATATGAACACACCAAAACTTACGAAATAAACAAATTACAACAATTACAATTGACATGCCACTTTATTGCCCATCAGCACGGTAGTGGAGTTGAGTATAATACACAATTTAAAAAAAAAGAACTAATATCATATCAAAAACCAAAACTGGTAAAACGAGCCGCCAAGTTCGGAATGGTTCGGCCCTTTAAAACAGTGATATCAACACACCCAAACATTCGCCTACTTAATCGCACCGAATAATACTTTGGACGTTAAATGAAAACTTGAACACTGCTACCGAAATTATCAAGTTCTAGTTTTCATTTAACCTTCGAACTATTAAGCGGTGCGATTAACTTGGCGAATGTTTTGATGTGTTGATATCACTCCTTTGAAGAGCCGAACCATTCGGAACTTGGCGGCCCCTTTTACCAGTTTTGGTTTTTGATATGATATACTTAACACCAGTAAAACTAAAAAAGGCGAACAAGGCATAAAATTACTGACATTTTATCTAATTTTAATGCCTGTTTATAATATATAATAATAATAATAATAATTTATTTCACCACTTTGAGTGGTAGGGGACTTCGGAAGGGTGGTGAACCACCAACACCGAGCCTAAATGCAACTAGGCAAGTGGGCACCTTAAGAAGGGCAGAAGATTTTCAGAATTACAGCTTCGGAAACCAGAAAAAAAAAAATACAATAATTATTATTATGTAGACAAACGAAAAGAAATGGATTTCTCTTCATTTTCCGGGAGGCTTTTGGTTTATTAATTTTCTCTTTCCAGCGATTAAGAAAACCGAATGACTTTCCCATTCATTGTACACGTTCAGTGTCTGAGACCGAACTACGGACAACCGTTACATCCCATTCTCTATGCTCCTTCGAGTATGAGAACAGACAATGAAAATTACAGATGAAAGTCTTATGTACTCTGTATGAGCCTTTCGATAAATACATCTATAAATAAGAGTTAACGTTTTAGGCGAATAATTCGTATAATGAACGTAATTTATTCACTCCTATATGACATTTTTATAATTTCTTTACAGATCCTCCCACGAAGGATTTCTTTAAGTAAGATTTTTACGTGCCATGTAATGACCTACTGAAATTCTACTAATCTTAAACGAAACTACAACTTTAGTTTCTTGATAAAAACCAGTAAGTGATACTATATTTAAAAGAACATAGCATTTTGC
>JAHWFP010167582.1:0-15049 GCA_023313725.1 Lithobius niger | reverse complement strand
TCATGTGTCACAGGATCTGCGTGGTAGTGATCACTTCCCCATAGCTCTGTATGAATAATTTCCCAGAAGAGCGACTGTCGGTGTCATTGCAGCGGGAAAGTCTGTCCGCCCAGTTGTTCCGGCTGGGGCTTTTGGTCCTTGGTTTGCACGCTGGGTTACTCGTGGTAAGGGTAAGTTCAAATACAATAAAAGTTGGAAACTTCGTCCGATTTGGTGGACGGGTTTGTGTAGGAAAGCGGATTGTGAACACATACGGTCGGGGCAACGGTTCTGCCGTCTTCCTACACTGGGAAGGTGGTATACGTTCATGGGGGTTTCCACAGAAACGCGTTATATTTTACGGCACGAATAACTCACTTTTGGGGAACGGCTGTGTGGAAAAATTTCAGTAGGGGTTTCCCCTTCTAGTGTTTGGAAGCTTGTTCGGCCTCAGGACCAGCACTCTTCGGTTGCTTGGGTCCTCTATCCTGATAAAGGTGTTCTAGAATGCAATGGCAATGCAATGGCAATGCAATGGGAATGCAATGGCCGAGGCCTTCAACGAGAATTTCTCGTTAGTGTATAGCACTCCAAAGGGCCAGCGCCTCCAAGTCGACTATGGTTGGCATTTCCAGAGACAGATGCCAGAGACAGCTGTGAAGGTGAGAAGATGTATGCAGACAAAGATGATGCTGTGCGAACAGTGAAGAGACTATTCTCATCGGTTGTTGAAAATAAAGTTCAACACGAGGATGTGAGTGCTGATGAATCTTGTGATGAATCATATGATGCAGTTAGGGTAGGTGTTCCTCCTGCAGTAAACTGCTCTCGTAAACTTGTGGTGGTTCAACGACTGAACAAGGGGAGTTAACAGGGGATAGATATGACGCACTCCTTAGTGTTACTCTGTCCAGAAGCAGGCAAGCCATATTTGTTGACACAGGTTTTCCTGCACGTTGAAGCGATAGTGGGCAGAGAAGGTATTGAATCAGTTGGTGCAATGCGGACAGGGTGTGCCTTCGAGGTGTCGTTGCATACTCCAGTAGCAAAAAAGAAGTTAGCGGCAGCGAGCCTCATCATCAATGGGCAGAATGTTGAAATTTTTGACCTCTATGATCAAATACTGGAAGCTCGTATTCACTGGCTCCCAAGGGGTGTGTCAGCCAATGATTTCAGCGATTTTGCAAAAGTGGATTCTCAGGAATTTGAAAAATTAGTGGTCCGTGGCATGACACTGCTGTGCATCAAGTTCGGTTTAAGTTGAAGCCGTATAAGATGATCATGGATGTGCCAGACACCTGCCTGATTCGGGGTGTACCAGCACTCGTAGTCATGGCGGAGCGTGCGCCCTTGTTTGTCTGATTCGTGGGCACTTCCATCGGGTCTACTACAGTATTCTCTGCGCATCCTGCGGCGTGTACAGAGACCCGCACGCTCTGTGCAGCCATCTGAGAGCGGACAAGGCTGAGGTGGCACTGGAAGTGGCACCGAGTGCAGAGTACAGGACTGGTCCAGCACAAGAGGAGGCAAGTAAAAGCAATATACCTGACAGTCAGAGTGTGCAGGAGCACTCTGATACAGAACTGCAAGCAGTCCTTAGTGGTGTGGGTAAGTGTACTGAGGCAGTGGTGCAAACACCAGTTCGGGATGTGCAGATGCAGCAGGTCCCAGGGCCGACCACCATGCAAAGTGAGCCCCTTCAAGTTCCGGAGGCTTTTCAAAGTGATTGCCAGTTGGTTAGAGTTAGTATCAAAATAATGACCTATCACAGTTACGACAAAAGAAGCCTCCCTCCTCCTCCAAAAAAGAAATGTTGGCGGAAGAGGAACAGAAGTAAAGAAACGGATTCGAGTGGTAGTCAGGTTGCTGTGGGAGATATTTGCGAGATGGTGCAAGTAAGTGATGAAGTTGTTTTACATGACGCTTCTCCAGGGCATGGCAAAGCTGAGTTTTTGTGTGATAGTGGTCGGGTTAATGAATTATGGGGACCCATATTACTGAACTACTCGATCTAAGTGTTGGATTTAGCATTGACATTACGTCGGGTAATGATTCTGGTCAAGTGTTTAACGAAAGTGTTGTGGGGGAGGGAGGAAATGGTTATGGTTAGGTTAGACCGAGTGAATCATTGGTAGTGGTTGGTTCAAAATTCTAAATTAATATTTTCGAGCAACAAACTCAGCCTTTTTCGATAATATCGTGGAATGCACGAAAAGTACGATGCAAACTCGCAGAAGTCGAGTATTTACTGCAGTATGCAGAGATTATTGGGGTGCAGGAGGCCAATATCGACAGTGCATGTACTAGAGATGTGGGACAAGTGAACTTTGTCACGTTAGATAATAGAGTAGGGATGTTTATAAAGTGTCTATGTGGCCTGTCCGGAGTTGAAGAGTATTCCTGGTTTGCATGTGTGCAGTATGAGTGTGGATGCTCTGTCAGTGGGTCACTCTTGCATTTGTTCATGCCACGCTGCCCATCTCAGTGGTCTCTTGGACATCATGGTTTTCGCACTTGCGATCCACATTCTTAATAGCTGGTGATTTTAACTCTCATCATCACAATTGGGGTTCGACGTGAGTTGACTCCAGTGGCCGCCGGTTAGCAAGAGCCGTAGATATCTTTGATTTAGAGATTGTACAAGATGGCTTCCTGACCTTTTTGCGTTGGCAAGGCAGTGTAGTACAGGAATCAGTACTCGATTTAGTGGTATGCTCCCCTGGTCTGACTAACCTATAACTGCCATGAAAATGAGGTTGTAGCATTGGAATCAGCAAGCTTTTTACTAAAATTCTGTAAAATCCTCTAACAGAAATTTGTTGTAATTGTAATTTGTAGATTTCACAAAAGAGTTGTATCTTTTTCGAAGATTATTCTGCAGTTTTTATCTTCAAATACATATTTGTGATTTCCGAAATGGTGTCGGAATAGCTTGTGGTTAATGAAAGGCTTTAAAAGCCAGTGTCCCTGCATTGAGCATGATAATAAGACCCGGCAAGCTGTTCATCTCTTGATCTGATAGTATATTTAAAAATTTCGAACATAATTCGTGAAGTTTTACCACACATGGTGTGCAGTGAGTCTGGTCCTTGTAAGTAGTTTACATATAAGTAGTTTTGAGCGGGGAAGCATTAATAACATCCGTTATGTTTGTTATGTTTTATAAAACCTATTTAGTGCTTTGGTTATATTATAAAAATTTAGTCGATAAATAAAGAGGGAAAACAGATGCATTCAACCAAAAACCACGTACGCGTTACATTTGCCCAGGATGATTAATTATGTGCACTTATTACGAATGGGGTGAAGAGGAGGACCCCTCGAAATTTCCATGTATCTGACAGTCAAAGATTCAAGGTAAGAATCAGTGAAACCGAGAGTATATTGAAGCCCGTGCTGTTAAAAAAGATAAACGAGCAACTGAATTTAAGGTTACAGTCCATTATACAAAAATTTGCAGACAGTCAAGATCTGTAGCCACTACATATAAAAAGATCGGGATACTGGGGTCTACTATAAAGGGCATCCTTCCCATCGTCTATGAAGATCTCACCATCTCCCATTAAGCTAATGTCGATTGAACTACTTTTAGTTCTCATTAGGTTCGGTTCAGACTTCGGGTACTATGATGGACTCGGAGTAATCTTTGTAAAAAGCCCAATTTTGCCTGTGGGGGAGGTCAAAATTGGTTTCTATTGCCTTAAGGAAAATATACACTACCTGTAAATATTTTGTATTCAGTTCCTGGATGCTCCCTACCCTGGAGGAATCAAAACTCTTGTGATGCACCCAGCTCAGACACCCACCTGTGCATGCGCTGGTCCCGTGCGCGCAGGCCCTCCATAAATGGTGTTACGGCGATAGCCAGCCATTTATTTTCCTCCAGATGTGTCAGCTATGATGGTGACTCTAGAGGGGAGGTTGGGTGGGTATTTACAGGTTGTGTATATTTTCCTTAAGGCAATAGAAACCAATTTTGACCTCCCCCAGGTAAAATTGGGCTTTCTACTTGCCGGCCAGAAAATATACACTACCTGTAAATTTCTTACATTTGTAGATGACCTCATCAATATAGGTAGCGGGCACCATCATGGCGGGTCCCCAAGGGTGAGAGCTGTGATAGAGTTGTGGGGGATTTGTTTCAGGTGCAATTTTCTCTGATCACGATCGACTATAGTGCGTAAGGCAGTCGGAGTGGAGAGGGAACATTCCATTGCTAAAGCAAGTTGGCTAGGACGTTCGGTGAGTTTCCAGATTCCAGCATTGACTTTTCGAGGGGGGGGGAGAATGGTCTATGTTAAAAAGGGGAAAGCTTGCCTGGTGTTTGAACCTTGATTGGGTTTCATCTTGGAGGATTGAGCAGGTGGACGGATTGATTTCTTGAATCCCAGGGTTTGAGAAGCTAGGTTCATGAGGGTGAGACGTTGGAAGTTGGGTGACAACTCCTGTGGTGTGATTGTGCGTTGAGTAAGTTTACACAGTCTTGGATTGTGTCCGTGCTCTTCCGGGTGACAGGTTAGTTCATTAGGTTTGTGGCGAAACGAAGGGTTTTGTCAAGAGTTGAATTGTGGGTCCGGGTGAAAGGGAGGTGCCAAGTGAAAGCAATTAATGGAAGTTCAGTTCACGAAGTAAGAGCAGTAGGGTGAAGGATTTTCAGAGAGTGTGTATTGTAGTTCAAAACTTTCCGGATGAAGGTTTCTGAGAGGTTGTAGGTTTGAAGGCAGAGGTAATTTCTGGAGCAAATCATGTCCGCTTTGGCTAGTCCGGTTTGAGAACGGTGGCAAGCGTCGAGACGAATGCAGTGTGTGATGTTGCAAAAGATTGGCCCTGAAAGAGGAGGGAGGGGCATAAGTTCGTGCCGAATGAAGAGAATTGATTTGGTTCCGATGCGCAGGAGTGGGTTCGAATTTTCAGGGAGCCGAGTTCTTCACCTGTGGGAAAATCGGGTGCAAGATCCGGAAGAGGTTGCCGAGTCAGATAAGGAGGGATTGTGCACGGGATTGTGCAACGGATGTCGAATGAAGTGCCAGATGGGCCTGAATGAGTTAAGAGATGTGCGAATTTCTGGTTCAGAATGTTAGAGGAGAGGAGAATGTAGCTTTGGGCAGATTCACAAGGCCTTTCGGTCGGTGATGTTGAGTTCCAGCAGTCAACCCAGCTGAAGGTGGAGATGTGACTGTATGTGAAGGGTGTAGTGTGGCAAAGTTGCCACGATGAACCGGATGAGATGTTTCTCCAGAGCCCATGCGAATGGAGTGGGCGAGATTTGAAAGTGGACGTCAGATTGTGGGTTCTCCATTGGAAAACTTCTTGATAGGCCAAATTTGAAAGTGTCCAACATCCGAGCCTAGAACCATAGGCTGGGACATCACAGATGATGGAAGTCTGGAGAGATGAGAGCAGGGTGAAATTGGATCCAAAGTTGGTGAGGTTGGTGGATGGCTGCAAGCAGCAATGTCCATGGAAAAGTCATGGTGGGAGCCCAGGAATGATTCAGTAAGGGGAGTGCAGGGCCAGTGGCACAGCCAGGAAAAATTGTTGGAGGGGGCCGAACAAAGCCAGCAAGGGGGTCTGGGGTGGAGCCTCGGAAGCTGAAACATTTTGGTGTTCATCACTGCCTTATCTGGCTTCTGACGATACTGTTTTCACATATTCTTGAGAAATTTATTTACCATTATGATGCGTTCATGTTAAAGTTGTTAATGTTTTTTTGTTAATGTACAAGAAAAATAAAAACTTATTTTTCCTGCAACTTTTTTTCAGGACCTCTTTTTCACAGACTTTAATCCCAGACCCTTTTTTCTGGACATTTTTCTCTCGGACATTTTTCCACTGGATCTTTTTTTCCGAACCTTCTTTCCACGGACCTTTTCTCCCCAAACCTTTTTATCCAGACCTTTTTTCCGTAGGTCTTTTTTTCCTGGACCTTTTCACCCCGGACTTTTTTCCTCCGCTTGTCCGAGTTTTTATTTTTTTTTTATTTTTGCAAGAGGTACAGATGTATGATAAGGAGCACTGTGACTGAGGGTGGTGCTAATAACCTAGCTGTCGACACTCCGTTAGGCCTCAACCAATACCCTTTCCCCCTCCCCCTTTTTCCTAGTTATTAATTGAATATATCAATACATTTTTGCCCTATTTAGAAAGTACAATTTACATCGGTTTCATGGACGATTTTACACAATCAAAACACTTTTTAATTAGCCTAAATGTTTACTTTCGTCGTAGCTTTACGATCTCTACAAAAAATTGGCCTGCTGTTATTTTCCACATCCACGATTTATTTCATAAATGTGTAGGCCTACCTTGATGTTAAAAGTCACGAGATACGATAATAACTAAATAACGTACTACTTGACTAAACTGGTAAAATAATATGGCATTGACAAAAACTGTAACCAAAGCCCAATATATTAAATAATAGGCCGATAGGCCCATCTCAAATTATGTGAAACTGACTGAAAAAAATTAATTATATACGTTTTCTCTGCTTACCTTTCTCGGTTTTCCAGAACTTCCATTTTACGAGCATTATCAAGTTGATGTCTAATATCTTCTCTTTTTTCCGGAAGAATCAGAAATAAAATGGTCCGATTTGTGCATTGCGTTTTGCCAGTATTTTTTTCTAGCTGCGGACGTCAAACAATTCAATTGCATCTTCAAGTGAATGCTGTTTTTACTAACGAACGCAGTTGTCGGCCTTCTCCTTTGCCAGACTTTTCTGGAGCAAAAATCAGACTCGTTCTGCAAAATGTCTCATTTTTTCCCTCACTGTAAGCCAGCCATTGGTTCTTGTTAGGCCATTTATGTGGAAAAGAACGATTTCTTTCATTTTGCATCACTGTGGAAAAACATGATCTTGATCTAGAACCCAACAGTCTGTTAAAAAAAACCAAGTTTTCCTCCGTTGAGAAGACCTGCTTTTTGTTCCATCTGGCTTCGGCAAAGTTTCTTACATCCAACTTGCGTTAAATAAATACAATTTCTTCAGGCCATGTCAGTTTGGTTCAGAGGTGGACCTCGGACTTCGAATGTTTCAAAGATTGTGGGTTCGATTCCCTTTTCAAGCAGTCTGACATTTAAGTTCAAAAAGCAACGTAAATAGGTTTGCATCTCTATTTTTTAACCCTTCTGAGCCGACTGGCTTTCCGTTCTGTTCTGTTTAATCCAACTTGCGTGTTGCTGTTTTCGACTTTTTTAACTGGAAGATTTTCATGTGTTTCTGGACAGCCTTCATCTTCATTTTTATTATTTCCTGCCGTATTCACTTCCTCGCAAAAAACTTTGATTTTGGCTTGCTTCATCTTCTTACGAGTGTTGCCAAAGAAAGTCAGGGAATGAAGAGAGAATATCAATACAGTGGTATTATGACCGACTGGCTATACCCACCTAAGAAGGGTTTTTAGGGGTGGAGGGTTGAAGGTTAAATAAGTGAGATGGAAACAGTTGGTTGACGAAAGAGGGGGTTGCTTTGGGGAGGAGCAAAGTAGGCAGATTACAAAGGACTTGCCAAGTGCCTGGAATTCGTTACTTGGATTACTAGCGAGGAAATGGTTTCAAGTAGGGAAGGGGACTTTAACCAAGAACTGTCAGACGCTAAAACGGATTTTGATGTTCCTAAATTTATTTTTAGTTTATTTTATGATTAACCGGCTACTAACAACGTTCACACAGAATGAACTAAAGCAAAAATAAAGAAATTGTCAATTAAAAAAAAAGGGTAAGTCTTCCTTCTTGCTTCACTTTCGTTTTGGGGAGGGGGGGGGCATGGCCCCCGTGCCCCCTCCCCCCCTTCCCTGCGCCACTGTGCAGGGCCCAAGAGCTACAAAGTATCATGGTAATGGACAGTGGGTAGCGATGACCGAGGTGTAACGGCGTTGTCAGAAAAATTGACGAGAGGCCGCTGGTTGTGGCGCAGAAGGCATCAGTTTAAAAGGTCTTAAGGATTAAAAATTGAAATGGTGTAGGTCCAAAGAGCAGTGCAGTCAGTGGAAGTGTGAGATGTTCCTTCATAGTTCACAGTGTGGCAAGTGGAGGGCGTGAACGTGGGATGGGTCGATTTTCCTTAAGATTTGTGACGATCATGTTGATTTAATCCTGTGAAACTGAGTTGTGGCGTTTGGTCAAAAGACCAAATTCGCTGGCTTGAAAGAATTGCCTCAAGAATCCTGGTGGTTGAAGGGCAGAGAGAGTGAAACTGGGGTGTCGGTAACTTCCGTGAGACGTTGTGGACCTGAAGGATGTGTGGGAGGTCTTCTCAGTGTTCAGTACTTGAAGGCAGGGTGGCACTTCAGGGTGTTCAAAGGAAACCAGAAGGGACGTGTTGATTTCCCAAGGATTTGAGACGACCTCATTAGTTAAGTCCTGTGAGAAGGAGTTCGTGAAGGACGAAGTGACAAAATTTGTTGTTTCAAGGGCTTTGGTGATGAAGAGCAGAGAGGGAACAGAGGTATACGGTCCATTTCAGAGAAACAGAGGACCTGAAGGTTACGTTGTAGAAGGTTGAGCAGTATCGGGGTTTTCTGTCCAGTGAAAGGTGCAAGAGACAGTTGGATGACACTATTGTCAGCAATGAAGAGGTTCAGATGATGTTCATCTTCATGTCGCATCCATGACACGTGAAGAGAGATCGGTTCCACCGATGGTGCAGTTTGGGCTGTTGGCGTGAAGGAGACGGAACATAAAGCTGAAAGTGTTGTGAAACATGTGAAGTCATGACGATGTTGTTGTGGTTGCAGCGTGTGTGTGGTCGTCGTTGGTACAGTGAATGATCATCATGAGCCAAAGGGTGATGACGGGTGTCAGGCGGTGTGGGCTTCGTCGGTGAATAACGTGGGAGACAGTGGTTGGCTTATGCGGCAATTAAGTGTGTTGAACTCCAGAAGTGGTGCAGGGTGCATGGCGGGGAAGACGAAGGTTGTAAGAGGGAGCCGGGATAAGGTTACGACAACCCTCCGGAAGTTCTTCCCTGGAGTGGTGTTTTTCCGGTTTGCGTTGTATGGAATGAGTTCAATTGTGAAAATCTTCTTGTAGTGCAAACTAATGCCGAAAGTTTGAGTTCACAGCACAAGACTGACATTTAATAGGTTGGACGTCGGTGATGCAACATGTGCATTCGTGAAAGGTTGTGTTCGATGGAGGGGGGGGTGTGAAATGGACTTGTTAGCAGTGAAAGGGCCTACGAACAGGGAATGCCAATGGCGAATGAACATGCATGGGCTTGCAGATGGCGAGTGGGCTTATGACCTGGTGGGCAGCCGGACTGAGGCTTCAAAGTAGCTGGTTTAGTGGCTTGAAAACGAACGTTAGACCTCGAGCTTCAAGACGTGGCTGGCGAGTGGATCAAGCCATCGATAAACGACTTGCAAGAGAAGAAACAGGCTGCATAGTCGGCGGCATAGCATGCGAACGGCGGACGATATGACGATGCAGGGATCAGCTGGGGTACTTGATGGAAATGAATTCGTGATGATTAGCAAAATTCGATTACAGCTGCCAAGAAGTGTGAGTGAATGATTGGTCACTTGCTAGTTGTCAAAGCTAAGGACAAATGACGAACGACCTGGGCAACGAAAGACTTGCGAACGATGAGGGCAGTTGTTGTCATAGGTGTGGACAGCGAACAGGGAATCGACTAAAAGCGGCGGTCACCGAGCTTGCGAGCGGCGAACGGGCTTGTGAACGACGAACAGGCTTGCGAACGACGAACGGACTTGCGAGCGACGAACGGGCTTGCGAACGATGAACGGGCTTGCGATCAGCGAACGGGGTTGCAAACGATGCACAGGCTTGCGAACGGCGAATGGACCTGCGAACGACGAACAGGTTTGCGAATGGCGTATGAGCTTGCGAACCTTGTAATGATGAACAGGCGGCAGTGGCAGACGTCGGGCAAAGGATTATCGAATGACGAGCGGGCTGAAGTTGCGAACGGGGTAGTAAAAGGGGCTTGCCAATGACGAGCAGCTGAAATGGCACAACAATGGTCGCGAGATGCGTGTAGCGACGAACGGCAGGACTCGAAGCAACGAGAGATGGGTGACGGAAGCGTGTTGCCGAGTGTCGGAAAGAACAGCAAACGATGCGATGAGCTTGGGAGAACGGTGGTTAAAAGACGAAAGGTACGAACAAGTTTAAACCGAGTTCCAAAAATAGTGGGAAAAAAACTTAAGCCTACCTTCATTTTAGTCGTAATTATATACTTGAAAACTGAAATAATGTCTCCCCCCCCCTCCACCGTTTTGTGTGTCCTAAACTAGCTCGTTCCTCCTCTTATCACGCAAGGATACCTGGATGTAAAGGCTTAACCATAGATTAGAACGTTAACTAGATATACCGTCTCACTTCTTCCCGTCTTACGCGGACCTCTAGCGGTAGTTGTTGCTACTAATACCTCCCGGCTGCTAATGCTTTTGTCTTCGTGCTGCTTCGAAAGCAGAAGCATTAGCAGAGGTATTAGTAGCCGCAACTACCGCTAGAGGTCCGCGTAGGACGGGAGGAAGTGAGACGGCATATCTAGTTAACTTTCTGATCTATGGCTTAACGTTAGAAATTCGACGCCTCGTCCAGTTAGCCACCGATTCTGCCACCGATACATCCAACCCACAATTCCATTGCGCATAATAGTTCTACCGTACTGAAAGATTAGTTAGGCCTAACGGAATTCCAATGAGCGACTGATATCTACAACTGAACAAGTTATGACTCTATAACAACCGGCTGAATAGCCTCTATGTCGTGGCAAGACGACGGACGTGTACAGACCTACCTCATCAGCTCATGGTCATGGTTACCTACGCTACGCTAAAACATGCGCTGCACTATCTCAACCTACCTAAATCTAGAGTAATCTGATATTCCCAGGACATACGACACAACAGAATGTAGTTTTCCATTCCCCGGGACTATTTCGGTATTCTTTTAAGGCACAATTTTCCACGTTATTTCCTGTTTTTTGAACAGCTAATCGACGATTCGTCCCGCTCACAACTGGGCGCCATGTTGGATTTGCACGTGTTCTGCGTTAGCGTGCGGCTAAGGCCTAAGTTAAAAAAAATTGATCCCTTGTTGCATCGCGTGCATTCACCCATTTGACGTCGTTTCTGGCTGCACGGGAGCAACCGTTTCGCGCGTAGAGATGCGTAAAAGCCAAGCGACGTTGTACGACGTTGCACAACGTCGTAACGCATGAAAATATGCTCTGTCTGGTCAGGGCAACGCTCTTAAGGCCTCTCCAGACAGAAGAAAATTTCGTGCGAAGCAATGCGCGACTACGTGCCTACAAGGTCAAAATTGCCGCAATCGTATGGTTGGTGTTGCATTAAGGACCAATATTGAAGTCTTTTTACATCATACTGCGACTCCGTGCAGCCGCGAGCAGCCAGTCTGGTTAGGGCTTTATCCCACCACATCGAAAAGCACGTCACCCACGAAGGACTATATGCGTACATTCGTGCACGTGTACATGGACTGTTTGTTTTTTTGTCAAGTACTCTTTCGTTTTACGAGTGAAACACTATAAAAAAGAGAAGGTGGAAAAGTGGAAGTTTTGTCGGCAGCAATGTCTGAAGTCTAAAAACGCTACGCTTCCAAAACCCGTCGCCTATACCCATTTTTTTGTAGCCAATAATGAACACCAATTCCTTCTCCCATTACTGGAAAAAAATGGCCAGATTAAGCTAACTTAGAGAAGAAAGCGTGATAATATTCCACGATGTTCCTGTGTACGTACCGAATCACCGTTTATATTATTCTCAATCTTTAAGAAGAATATTCACGGTGTTATTTGAGCCATATGTCGTAAAGAGACGCTAGCCCAATGACTGCCAATAAACCCAACAAACCAGTAATAAAGATGATAAAAATTACTCGCAATATTATTGTCTTTTTTAACTTCGTAATAATTTACAAATTAACTGAAAGTTATCAGAAAAGGCAACAGAAGTGGCATCAGAAAAAGAAGGAAGTTGAATATCAATACTGCAATGGTTAGATACAGAAGAAATTGAAATATTTCCATTTTTTTGTTTAAAATTTTTTTTATTTACTGATTCTGTATCTAGCGCATGTAAAACTATTAAAACTAAGAATTTAAGTAAATTAACTGAATAAAAAACGGCTTCACCGTTTAGAAAAAAAGCATTAGAGCTCGTATCCTATTACTCACCGCTGTGAAGATACACGAATAAAAATGGATTAGAGTTCACTCGAACGCAACGAACTATAATTTGGACATATACGCGGGAGGCTGGCATGTCACAATCCTTGTTCCCTAGACTTGGAGTGCAAATTATAGTTCGTTGCGTTCGAGTGAACTCTAATCCATTTTTATTCGTGTATCTTCACAGCTGTGAGTATGAGGATACAAGCTCTATTACTTTTTTTCCCCTTAACTGCGAAGCTGTTTTTTGTTCAGCTAATTTGTTGGCTTTTTTCGCTTCCTTTTTATTGTAATTGCTACGGTCTGATCTATCGTGTCTGCTGTCCACCCACTTTTGTTTTCGAAAAAACGGAAAATTAGAAATGCGTATCTGTTCAGGTTCCGCCCACGCTTTGTTCCATGTTTGTTAGTTGATGGCAACACACTAGCGTGTGTCTAGAGTTACGCTGTCAGCTCGATGGGTAGTGATTCTGCATTGTTGCAAGCAGATGCAGCACTATGGCAAATAATCGCGAAAACAATTCAACTGGCTTCCCTAGCCCGCATTGAAGAAGTGAATAAGTGATTCAGTCGGCCTCAAAATTATAGACTTCGCACCCTGTGGTTTAAAACTGAAAGATTTAAGCGAAAGCCAAGAACATTTCATTTTGGTTCTCGACAACTTATCTGTGGCCGACAATGCTGCATCTTGTTCGAGTGAGCTACATTCTTATCTTGTGCACCTTGTCTATTGTTGGCCCATTGTTACAGCATTGCATTCTGGGGACTCGCCGCCTGTCCAGTTTTTTAAAATTCTCGTGCGCAAATGAACTCTCATAAGCACTGCCTGCCGGCCATGCTAATACAATAACTGCTTATGCTAAAAAATCATGAGCTCACGGCTCATAGTGGGTAACAGTGGTTGGGATATAACGGAGGACACAATCGCTACGCATAGAAGCCATCATAACCGATGCTCCGATTACGCTCTTATTATTAAAAGAGACATAGGTTCCAGTAATACAAATCTACTAAATAGGTCTAAACATTCAGTCATGCAATACGACAACGGTCGATTTTTTTGGGAGGGGGAGGGGAACAACAACCACCATCCCACCATCACACCGAAGAAAACATCTCGTACCGAAAAATGGACCTCAGTCGGAAATACTTAGATTTATAAAACAAAATGCAAATGAATAAAAAAAATTAATAATATTTTGGCACAGCTTGGGGGAAAAAATTTGCCGTTAAATCCGTTGATCCAAGTCTAGACCCCAAGGCAATCCCCCCCCTCCCACTCCCCCCCCCCTCCCCACCACCTTACCGTATGCCAGATGAAAAGTATAAATGTACGTACAGACTAAACAAACCAACCATGTATGTCTGTGTGTAATTGTTGGCAGAGATGAGGGGGACAGGAAGATGTCTCGTTTGGCAGCTTTCTTTGTTGGGGGTTAGGGTGAGCAATCCTGTATATTGCATTAGGTAGTTGAAGAACGGAGGACACAATCGCTACGCATGGAAGCCATTATAACCAATGCTCCGATTACGCTCTTATTATTAAAAGCGACATAGGTTCCAGTAATACAAGTCTACTAAATAGGTCTAAACATTCAGTCATGCAATACGACCACGGTCGATTTTTTTGTGTGGAGGGAGGGGGGGATAACAACCACCATCCCACCATAACACCCATGAAAACATCTCATTCTGAAAAAAGGACCTCAGTTGGAAATACTTAAGATTTATAAAACAAAATGTAAATGAATGAAAGAAAATTAATAATATTTTGGCACAGCTTGGGGGAAAAAAATTTGCCCTTAAATCTGTTGATCCAAGTCTAGACCCCCACCATCACTACCACCTTACCGAATGCCAATGAAAAGCATAACTGTACGTACAGAATAACAAACCATTCAACCATTCCTATGTGTGTGTAACTGTTGGCAGACTTGAGGGGACTACGAAGTTCTTCTATCGGTTTCATTTAAACTGTAAGTTTAATTAGAACACTAGTGAACTAAATCTACACTAAAAATATTCAGCACCGTGTTGCAGTTTTATGACACGGGAGGCCTCCAAACCGTTTATCGTGGCGTTTTGAATATTTCATTTATCCAACTTGCAATAGTGACGTTGCCACACGGCACGACTGATATGGATGAAATAACTAGATAGCACAGTCATTGCCGAAAAGTAGTTTTATGAATTCGCTCCTCCCTCTCATCCCCCTCCAAAAAAAAATGTCATACAGTAGGAGTTGTTTCTCCTCCCCCCTCCAAAAAAAAAGTACTAAGCATAAAAGTCATGAACAATTGTCCAAACAAGTAGCCCACATCAACGCTAATTTCGCATCCCGACATGACTATAAAAGCTTGTTATCCAGTTAGTACGTTATGAGATCAGTGGGGTCGCGTGTCTACGTCAGTGATCTGTAGCATAATTTGAGGAAGTTGCCAGTCATTGGTCGGTTGGTGGTGACGTCAGCTGCTAACGAAGGCTACCTAGTTCCCAGTAATTCGTCGTGGATGGATGACGTCAGTTGGCTGAAGAAAAAATAACAAACCTCGTACGTTTGCTGCGAACAAAAATCTTTGATTATTTCTAGTGGAGGATTTCCTGTACGGATTCAACCCATTTTCGAACTTAGACCTAGAAATGTGCCATAGAATATGTGTGCAAAATTTGACAAAAATCTGATAATTCGTTAAAACGCTATAGCGAGAACACCCAGACAGGCAGACAAACCTTTCGCATAAGAGTCTAAATCGACTGTAATAAAACACATCCCACAATAAACCACATTCCGTTCATCCAATTAGCATGTCAATTTCGGCGATCACGTTGTGGCTGGATCATGTACATATTTCCCCAGTTTGAACCAAATATCTCGCAGGAACAATATTTGGGGGTTTGGGGGGGGGGGGG
>JAHWFP010167580.1:0-14562 GCA_023313725.1 Lithobius niger | reverse complement strand
CCGTACATTTGCAGCAATTTTGACCTTGTAGGCACGTAGTTACGCATCGCTTCACACGAAATTGTCTTCTGTTTGGAGAAGGCTTTACAAAGTTAACAATGTAACGCGCAACAGATCAGTGGTAGTAGGGAAGTGGCGAGAGAGACGCTGTTGATGAAGCCAACAGCTACTCGTAGAAACTTGACGTTGCTGTGGTAACATGATTTTGGCCTAATTTTCATTTTTTAAGCCTAATTTTTTTTAACGCAGTTTTAATTTCGTGAGCAGCAGATAAGCGTAATGGAGAATTTGGTTGGACGGTAAGCCTATTCATTCATGCAACAATGCGACGAGACTATTTTAAACGAAGCTAAAATCCATTTGTTTTTATTGCGTGCTATCTTAGGATTTCAGTTCGACGATCAAGTGTTATTATTTAATTTAGTTACGTCGAAGAAGTCTATTAGCTATAAGGAAGTAACGATATTTTAATTTGCCGTGTTATTCAACTAACTTCTCAAACTGAATCTAACGTTGTAAACCGTGGTCGTCTCTATCTGGTATCGTTGCGAAGTTGATAAAGGCGACGGACGGACGGACAAAGTCATTGCAATAGTCTTCTCAGCCGGTACGGCCGCACAGAAGACTAAACTGGGTCGTAATGTGTCGAACCATTGGGAACAAGTAAGGAGGGGAGAGAGGAATGTGTTCTTCTGACTCGAACTCTGTTTTCGAGAAAAATTTGCATTGAGATCGAGAGAGAGTATCAAATACATGTAGGCCTACTCAGTTCTGATCCGACGAAATTCAAGTATGTAGGTGGGTGAGTTGTAGTGTAGAAGGACAAAAGGTATTACGTTCTACAGAATAAAGGTTAGTGATTTGAACTTGGCTAACCTCCAATGAGGTCTTTCAGCGAAAAACCGTTGTTTGATAGTACACGATCTATGGATGACGTCAGCCCAACGTCAGTATAAAGGTGTGCGCTAATACAAAAAATTGCAATGATAGTGTTGTGTAACTGTGGCAAGTCAGCTCTTCAGTATTGCGGTCGGTTAGAGACTATACGTAGACATCGAGGTGGCTCCTCTCTTATCGCGAAGAACAATACAAAGTGAGTCGTCACTTGACTTTGGCGGTAATCTGGATGGTACACCGAATTTTCATGCTGCAATCTGGACGGTACATTGAAAGCGAGGTGCACATATACTTTACTATTAATTATTGTGCTAGCCTCGCTGCTTTTCGGGTGCGATATATTACAGTATTTTATTGCGCTTATTTGTGGTGTTGTTTCTTATTGAATGAGTGAGCAAAGCGAATGATGTCCTGTTTTTACAGTGGCGGACTGGCCAGTGAGGGAAGGGCGGGATATTCCTCCTGGCCTCTGGCTCTCAGATTTTTTTTTAAAATCCGTAACAGGAAGACTCACTCACGTAAGTTTTATTGGTTCGATATTAGTTTTACCCACAGACTTAATATTACAATAATAATAATAAAAAGATCATTATAAAACGTAGTAAAATAAGTACTTTGTATTGAGTAGGCCTTCATATATCATTTGATATGTTTCTCGATCTCAATGCAAACCTTTCTCAAAAACAGAGTTCGAGTCAGAAGAAAATATTTCTCTCCCTTCCTTACTTGGGCGGTGATACAATTTACGAGGGGTAAAAGGGTGGACCCATCAGTGGTCCGACGCATCATGATTCAGTTTTTGTTTTGTTTTGTTTCGCCAGTCCTAATTGACATATTTCAAAACATGGGGCTCTGGACCCTTGAGTAAAATTTCCCTCGTGACCTTTGACCACGTCAGTCCTACTCTGTCTCCCTGTCTGTCTGTTGATCACTACCGCACTTACGGCCAAAAGCATGAACCGATTCGAATAAAATTTGGTGTATGTATTCTTTGAAATAGGGCTGAATGAATTTAGTTATTCTGTAATTAGTTTTTATCATTAGTTTTTCGTATATAGGCGTAATATCAAAACAGTGGCGAAATAATTAATTTTGTATGAGCAGTCCAGATTCTTCGACTACGCTGCCGTATGGAAGTGAAGGCAGGTTAATTTGGATCTCTTCCACAAACTACATACGCACATTTCTAGTGTATAGTAACAAACGTTCCAATGATTGTTATAAATAATCTTTATACATAAAAAAAAATTAAGCAGTAAAGCTTAACAAAAACTGGCCACATGAAATTGCAGTGTTATAGTCAATGTAGACTTTGTCACAATTTTCGTGTGATTATTTTAACGTTTGTTAATAGACCTAAAAAGTGTAAATAAATTTAATTAGTCAACCTCACGTACGATTTCCCCTACTCACCTCCTACTCCAAGATTCTGGCTCATTTGCCGTATCGTATTAGCAAAAGTTACGAGACCATTTTTTTTTAATATAATGTGTGTAGATATTGTTTACTACGCATTCAGATATTTTTTAGTAGTGTCCTGTTGGTATGTCTGCCGTTCCTACTGCATACGTCAATTGCACATTTATTTTATTCTACCACCATACGACACGTCGAATTACTAATGCAGTGTTAATGCATCCTTGTTATTATTATTATTATTTGTAATTTTAAATCTTTGGGTAAAACTAATATCGAACCAATAAAACTAACGCGAGTCTTCCTGTTACGGATTTTTAAAAAATCTGAGAGTCAGAGGCCAGGAGGAATATCTCGCCCTTCTCTCCCTGGCCAGTAAAAAAACAGGACATCATTCGCTTTGCTCACTTGTTCAATAAGAAATAACACCACAAATAAGTGCAATAAAATACTGTAATATATCAAACCCAAAAAGCAGCGAGGCTAGCGCAATAATTAACAGCAAAGTCTGTGCATGCCTTGCATTCAATGTACCGTCCAGATTGCAGCATAGAAATTCGGTGTACCATTCAGATTACCACCAAAGGTAAGTGACGACTCATTTTGTATTGTTCTTCGCGATAAGAGAGGAGCCACCTCGATGTTTACGTATAGTCTCTAACCGACGCAATAGTGAAGAGCTGACTTGCCGAAGTGCTCAGTTACAGGCCGTCATCATTGCAATTTCTCATATTAGCGCACACGTTTACGCTGACGTCGGGCTGGCGTCATCCATAGATCATGTACTACTGGACGACCGTTTTTCTCTGAAAGACCTCATTAGAGGTTAGCACTTTTTTTTATTTCTAATTGCTAAATCTGTGAAGTACCCGGTATTTTGATATTTTACGCTGCAACTCACCCACACTTATACTCGAATTTCGTCGGATCATAATTGAACAACTATGTCTTGGTTTTGAGGAGATGTGGCTGACAGGAATCGCCCCTAGCCCCCTTTTTTTGGCACGACCACATTAATCCGACGTGTGACATGTCGAATTAAAAACGCTTAAGTGTATAAAATATGGATGTAAGTCTTAAAAAAAACTTAAAGCCCTAAAGGAAAAGATATTACAAAAAGACATGTAAATCATCATCATACACTATTGATTTTTAAATCAATACTGAACTACACACCAAGGTCCTTGACCTCAACGACATGATCCAATACTTTAATTTGGAGCTTGAAATTGCTAACTAACTGCCATTTGTCGGACCAGATTTCAAAAGTTGATAGAGACGATATCAAGGCCAAATGGTCCTTTACATGTTTAATACGATTGTAGAATTTAACATCATCAGCAAATTTAGGGGTCTTTACAAGAAATAGCAGGTTTCCCAATATGTATTCTTCAGGTACGCCACTTCAGGCACACAACTTCGGGTGATGCAAAGTTCGCAAGAAATGGCTTATTCCACACAAACCTACTGTGTTCTGTTTGCTAAGACATTTTTTTTATACATTTAAGAATGTTTCCTTCAATTCCAATATTTTCCTATTTATAATAAAGCTTGTGGTGTGGTACCGAATCAAATACAACATTAATAGGCTACCAGAGATTCCGAAGCCGTGGTAGTCTTGAAACCCACTTAGCTTAAAGTACATACTTAAGTGCCACATCAGTAGTCTGACAGCCATATTCCAGAAATCTACTCAAGTTTCAGTGTGGGAGGGCAAATGTGAGTACAAACTTCTAAGGTAAGAGTCAGAATTTTAGTACAGCCACAAAAGCGAATGTGAGTGTCCTAACATCTGAGGGTATTTCTGTAGATACGTTTTGACCCTTACACTTATATTTAGCCCCACTCACACTTGAGTGGATTTATGGAATACGCCTGTGAGAATCCCCTTAAAACTGGCAAGCCCTTAAGGTTGAGTATCTTCCAAATGTGCTGTGGAATACCCTCAAGTACCAAGTTGGTAGTGCAATTAAGCTCTGATGGAAGACTCGGATGAGCAAAGTCGAAGAGATCGAAGAGGCAGAATTGGTTCCCGTACAGTAACACAATATCCTGAATAACATTTCAGACGTTGTCACAGGAAGTTGAAACAATATTCCTCAATGGCATAGCACTATCACTGGAAAGATACATCCTGCGTAAAAATTCGATTCCAACAATGCTGCAATTACTGACTGCAACAAGTTACTTTGCTACAGGAAGCATCCAGCAAATTGTAGGTGACTCTGTGAGGTTATCACAAAAAACCATTTCACGTTGTGTAGCAATGGTCGCCAGGATCATTGTTGCTTTCAAGGAACGGGACATTCGAGGGCAACAAGCCCATAGCAGTACAATAGAGATTCTATATCATAGAAGTAAGAGAACCCATATACAGACCGCAATTCCAGCAAGTGTCGGACAGTATACACACACATTAAAATCCGTGCCGCCAGTGTACCGAACAGACAGGTATTTCATAATAGGAAGGCAACGTTGCCTGGGAATGCACAATGCAATGTACTGCGGTCTTCTTTTCACATTTTGAAGCCAGTTATTATCGCTCAGCCCATGAAAGTCGTATATTTTCATACAGTAACGTCTGTGTGAATGCAAATCCAGGCAATTACAAGGGTTGCTACTGGACGAAAGTGGCAGTCGAATTAACGCGGTTGCCTGTGAATCCTGAGCTTTTTTGGGAGCTCTGATCAACCCTGAGCAGAGGTCTCTGCGGTGCAGATATAGAGGGAAGGCCCTCCTTTTTACGTCAAGTTTATTGTGTGGATTATTTTTGCATCTGCATCGAGTGGTAGTATCTCTTCACTGCATAAACGACCTTTTTTTGTGTTGAGGTCAGGTTCGTTTCCTCATCTGACATCACCTGTTTTTAGAACTTTTCGTCTACGTATTCTCGTGGTAATAAGCGCCATTGCTACAATTTCTCCCAATATTTCTTTAGCTATCCTTCGTCAGCTTGGTGAAACCGAGGTCAGCATTAAACTCACCAATAATAGCAATCCTTTTTCTTTATTGTGTTTTTGTGTCTGTCGCTAATTAGTCTCATGCATGTGTAACCAGTTTGGCAATGAGATTGCACTCTTGCTACGTTATATTCATTAATACACGATATACGAATGATGGATTTGGCTCTACAGAGCTTCTATTGGGAATGTAGTCACAATGACCAGTTGAAGTATATATAGGCTTTGCACTACAATGACAACGTTACTGGTGCTTGTATAAGTGATTAGTTGACACTCAGGTCTGGCGTTCTAGACTAGTCCACGTAACTTGAGTAAATACTTAATTTGCGAGCAAAGTATATACTTAAGCACATACTTTCTCAAGTGCCACTTGCTGTAAGTTTAACAGTGGTAGTCTTGAAACCCACTTAGCTTAAAGTACATACTTAAGTGCCAATTCAGTAGTCTGAGAATCCCCTTAGAACTGGCAAGCCCTTAAGGTTGAGTATCTTCCAAGTGTGCTGTGGAATACCCTTAAGTACCAAGTTGGTAGTGCAGTGAAGCTCTGAGGGAAGATCCAGGATGAGCAAGAGCTCTGAGATCGTCGAGGCAAAATTGGTTCCCATATAGAAACACTATCCTGAGTAACATTTCAGGCTTTGTTACATGAAGCTGAAACAATTTTCCTCATTGGCATAGCACTATTCCTGGAAAGATACATCCTGCGTAGAAATTCGATTCCAACAATGCAGTAATTACTAATTGCAGCAAATTACTTAGCTACAGGAAGCATCCAACAAATTGTAGGTGACTGTGGGGTTATCCCAGAAAACCGCTTCGCGTTGTGTAGCAAGGGTCGCCAGGATCATTGCTGCTTTATGGGAACGGCACGTTCAATTCGCCGTGGGCAACAAACTCACAGCATTGCAATAGAGATTCTGTAACAAGTAAGAGAACTCATATACAGAGCAAGATTTCCAGATGTCGCAAGTGTTGGACACTTTCACACACATTGGTATCCGTGCAGCCGGTGCAATGAACAGACAGGTGTTTCGTAACAGGAAGGTGACATTGCCTGGGAATGTACAACGAATATGTACTGAAGACCTCTTTTCACATCTTGAAGCCCGTTATTATGGGTCAGCCTATGATAGTTGTAATTTCATACAGTAACGTCTGTGTGCAGACTTTTAACGTCTGTGGTCATCGTGGCTGAGCGGTGAGAGAGCTCAGCCTGGTTGCTGAAGGTTTGCGGCTCTGGTCGAACCCCTGGTAAGGGGACCTTGGGAAAGTCCCCGCCAGGACTGCCGGCCAGGGTAGCATGAGAGGCTACCATGCTCCTTCACGGCTATGGGAACTATTCTGGCCCATTCTGGACAATCTCCGGCCCCTACGATGATTGGAGGTTTCCTGGATCGAATACCCGGGTTGGTACTTCCCTTTACCAGACATTTCTTCTTCTCTAAAAGTCTGGTAATCTTCAGAATTGAGCCGGTTTAGCCACAAAAGCATTAAATTGCTGCGGCTGACTAAAGGCTCAAAAGAAATTAAATGTTAAAAACAAAAATAAAAAAATTACAAGGTTTGCACCGGACAACAGTGGCTGTCCAATCAGCGTGGTTGCCTGAATCCTGTGCCTTCTATGAGAGCTCTAAAAACCCTGAGTAGAAGTCTCAGCAGTGCACTCCTTTTTATTTCACGTTTATTATGTGGACTATTTTTGCAACTGCTTCATTGTTATAGAGATTATTTAATGGCAGGATCTCGTCACTGCACTGACCAACCACCTTTATTGTGATGTGGTCACGTTCGTTTCCTCATCTGCCACCACCTGTTTTTAGAACTTTTCGTCTATATTTTCCCGTGGTGCACCGAGGGCAGCATTAAACTCATTAATCCTTTTTCTTAGTTGTGGCTGTGTCTGTCGCTAATTAGTCCCATGCATGTGCAACCAGTACGGCAATGAGGTTGCGCTCTTGATGTGTAAATTGGTAGCGTACGTACGTTCTATTCATTAATTTGGCTATACAGAGCTTGGAAATGTGGTCACAATGACCACTTGCAGTATAGGTTTTGTGCTTCAATGACGACGAAATTGGTACTTGTATAAGTGATTAGTTGACACTCAGGTCTGGCGTTCTAGACTAATCCACGTAACTTGAGTAAATACTATTAAGCACATACTTTCTCAAGTGCCACTTGCTGTAAGTTTAAGGGGTTGTTCTAGACTAGCAGTGTTAGACCAGTCAACAAGACACTGAAGCAGTTGAAGAACAATAGATCTCCTGGTCTGAAACCAAATTAATCTTTGGATAACAAGCCCTTTTTCAAAAGGAAGGTCATTATGAGGTTTCGAACAACATTGCGAGTCTTTAAAATAAATACCGTTAAATACGTGAGGGTCAGTGCTTTTTATTTTTTATTTTCGTTTATCACCGAATCGGTTCGGTTTATTGATTTTTCAATTGATTACCGGTAATTCAAACCCGACTGACGTTCACCAGCTAGCGCCCAAAACACGGTTCGTCGTGGCTTGGAGGAGGGCTGTGGATGCCGCCATGTATAATTGAAAGCTGTCTCTTGCGACCTGAACGTAACATAGTGAGTCGTAATTCTCTATTTCTATATTTGTGGTCGTTCGTGTTTTCCGCAATGGCTCTAGTTTCTATCCAATTAAGGACATGTGCGGGAAGAATTTTAAGAGATCGGGGCATCGCTGGGGTCTTTCTTGAATCCACGACTCTCAAATGAAACTATGTATACTAAAATTGCAATTTGTTTTTTTTCTTGTAGTTGTTCTGCAACATCACATAAAATAAAATAAAACATTAATAACAAAAACGTCAAGTGTACCGCAAAAAAGAAAGGTTTATGATTGAAGTTTCACTTTATTTATTAAAAAGATTTTAAATTTAAATTATCAAATGTACAATTGAGAAAACTGCATCTGCTTAAGTGCTGTTCTGCTTTAAGTTTTAAAATATTCTTAAAGCAGAACAGCACTTAAACAGATGCAATTTTCTCAATTGTACATTTGATTATTTCAATTAAAAATCATAATTTTTATCCGTGTGCATTTTAACAAGTAAAGTGAAACTTCGTTCATACAACCCTTTTTTTACGGCACACTAAGCTTGACGTTTCTGTTTGTAATCCGTGTACTTTTTTATATCTACACTGCAATAATGGTGTTGAGTTACAACACCTATATAATTCCAAAACTCGTTATAAGGACGCTCTGGGTCTAATAATTTAGGTTTTAGGCGTTGTAAAGCACAACATCCACAAACACAACGTCTAAAATCAGTCTTTCAAGGACAAATATTTGTAGATGTTACGTGTTTAAACGTCTACGGAATAGGTGTAGTAAACCACAACGTCTATAGGTGCTGTAAACCACAACGTTCATAGGTGTTGTAAACCACAGCGTCTGTAGGTGTTGTAGACCTCAACGTCTGCAGGTGTTGGAACTGGAAGCCAAAACGTCTATAGGTGTTGTAAACCAAAACGTCTGTAGGTGCAGTAAACCACAACGCCCCCTAAAACACCTAGCAAGGCACTGAATGACGTCACAAATATAATTAAGAGTAAACGTTCTGCTTAACAAAATACGTCAAGGATGACTTTTCATGTTTTAAACATTTTGTCGTAGTCCATCTTTGAAAATGTTAAACCATCAATATCAGTAAATGTTTGCCTTCCCCTTAATTTATTTAAAACTGTTCTGACGTTAGGGACGAATTAATAAAAAGTACCCAAACAATTCGAAAACCACAACAAATGTACAGTTGCGTCTGAAGTGGTGGTTTAACAAGAATTTATATGTATTATAAGAACACCCGGCCTGCCTTATGACACGTGCAGATCGCCATCCGCGCCTTTATCACAGCCACGGTCAACTGAAACAATAGCTCCGTTCTCCGCAGCGACGAACACAGCTACTATCTCAGTTGGCTTTGGGAATAATACAAAGAAAAGCATCAACTTACAGATTGTGTCGTCACAAACCGGAATGATTTTCGTATTTTAAAATCACACTCTGTAGTTTTTTAGTCTAGTATATTATAATTTTTCTTCGGCGATCTATTGGCATTGTAAGGGCTTTTTGGCCAAAACCATTTTGGAGAGGATACCTGAACTCCAGCTGTCAAAAAAACCTCCGGGAAACTTCGTTTTTCGTCCAAGTCATGGTCCCCCCCCCCCCCGACTTTTCCGACGTCCAACTTCAAACCACTGTATCCACAGAAGTTACCAACAGAAATGACCCGTCATAGAAATTCTTAATAGCCCCACACTTGGACTTTCATTCTGCGAAAACAGAAACCAAAATTTCCATCTGGTTCTCCAGCTACAACTCTAAGAAAAAGTCAGTAAACTGGGCCGCAACGCACCCATTTCCGGTCATCGTAACTTCAACCAATTTGTACATTTGTAATTACTTCTTTTCATTTTCACTAGGCATAAAGCCGAATTATGTTAGCTTAGTTGTGAATTAGGAGGGGCTTCCTTTGCAAAGGTACTTAACCTCATGATTAGGTTGTATTTAAACCGAATGTGATATTTTTATCTTATTTGTTGTGCACCAAATAGTATGAAAAATGTCCCACTTCTTTAACAACTAAGTTCTGACACTGCAAATTAATGCCCGTTTTTAAATGCGTTCTAGCATTCTTACTTTAATAATTATTTAATGCACGGTGGTGACGTCACGCCAACACATCCCAATGCTAAAAGTGTAGCCATTATATACGGTTAATCTGAAAACCCACACATGTGACCATGGGTTAGTTTTGATAACCCACACTTTTTTTATAATCTAACACTTTTTCCGCGCTCTGCACAACCACTGCTCTACCATGGGACATACTTTGCAAAACTACCGTACACAACACAAATTCAACCAGCACACCCCATTGCAACCAACGTAAATAAGCACATTTGCAACCTGCGACATTTATCGTACTAGCACGGAAAAAAAAAACCTCGCGTAAGATGCTAGCCCCCTCCCCACCCCCATCCATGAATGAATGGTCCAAGCTGGACCCAGCAACCTTTCGTTCCGACGGTACGAAAACTAGCCTACTGACACTTTCTAAACACACCTAAAAACCTTTGAGACTCAAGCGAATAGCGCATTTTATACGCTATATCTTATTTAAACTAAAAAAGTAGAAAAAATACGGTTTTACCTTAAACACAAACGTCCGGAGACTCTCACGGACAGGAAGTTTAAACCGGAAGTTTGAGTTCAGGAATTTACGTCATGATTCACAAATAAAATTTTGAAATAAATTTTTTTTTAATGTCAAATAACTAGATATGTTGGCTCGACGTCACACGTTAGCATTAAAACACATATCCGTGAAGTAGACCTGGTTATCCCGAAATAATTAATCGTCTACTCGAAACGGAGCAGTCCAAAGATCTCGGGGTAGCAAAATCGAACTCGCGCTGGAGCGCTCGTGCGATTTTGCCACCCCTCGATCTTTGGACTGTTCCGTTTCTCGCAGACGATCAATTATTTCGGGATAACCGGGTCTACTTCACGGATATCTATTACTTATTCTTTTGATATTTTAACTTGCCCCCAGAACCCTACCATGAGCTCAACCAATTTTATTTTTACGGCAATTTACCGGACACGAATTTTTCATGTAAATAGTTGCTACGAAAATCGCCGAGAGTGACCACCCTACTGTTCACAATGCATTTCTAGCTTGCCTATACTTCTATTAAAGCAATATGGTAAAAAGATGTATTTTCCACAGAAATCCCAATGTATTCTGTGCTAAACACTTCGTCCCCCCCCCTCCCTCATTCCAACTTTTGGCGATGCATAACATCGTTGTTTGAATTAAATGCTTGTTTTAAATGGTTTAACCATTGCAATAGCTGGTCTACAAGCTTTAATTCACTCCCGTCCATTTTAATTTATTTTATTTCCATAAAATAATAGTGCAATGGCCAAATCCGAATGTTCCTTAGTTCTGCACTCTTAACTGGCCTTTCTCCTCAAGCCCCAGTCCTTGCAAACGGCTCGGCACCCAAACCCTTTGCTCTGCCGACTTTCCCTCCCACTTTCCATTGTTCCCATCCCCCTCAGCCAATCACAGGTGCCTAGCAACCTCGTGAGTCCGCGCTTTGGACGCCAGAATCCTCCTCCCAAGCATAAAAGTGGAATTGGTGGAATTGGAATTGGAAGTAGAATTGGTTCCCGTACAGTAACACAATATCCTGAATACATTTCAGACGTTGTTACAGGAAGTTGAAACAATATTCCTCAATGGCATAGCACTATCACTGGAAATATACATCCTGCGTAAAAATTCGATTCCAACAATGCAGCAATTACTTACTGCAACAAGTTACTTTGCTACAGGAAGCATCCAGCAAATTGTAGGTGACTGTGGGGTTATCACAAAATAACGATTTCACGTTGTGTATCAAGGGTCGCCAGGATCATTGTTGCTTTCAAGGAACAGGACATTGGAGGGCAACAAGCCCACAGCAGTACAATAGAGATTCTATAACATAGAAGTAAGAGAACCCATATATAGACCACAATTCCAGCAAGTGTCGTACAGTATACACACACATTAAAACCCGTGCCGCCAGTGTACCGAACAGACAGGTATTTCATAACAGGAAGGCAACGTTGACTGGGAATGTACAATTTATGTACTGCAGTCTTCTTTACACATGTTGAAGCCCGTTATTACGTTCTAGACTAGTCCACGCTATTGAGTAAACACTAATAGTGGTAGTCTTGAAACCCACTTAGCTTAAAGTACATACTTAAGTGCCAATTCAGTAGTCTGGCAAGCCCTTAAGGTTGAGTATCTTCCAAGTGTGCTGTGGAATACCATTAAGTACCAAGTTGGTAATGCAGTTAAGCTCTGAGGGAAGATCCAGGACGAGCAAGAGCTCTGAGATCGTCGAGGCCGAATTGGTTCCCACATAATAACACTATCCTGAATAACATTTCAGGCTTTGTTACTGGAAGCTGAAACAATTTTCCTCATTGGCATAGCACTATTTCTGGAAAGATACATGCTGCGTAGAAATTCGATTCCAACAATGCAGCAATTACTAATTGCAGCAAATTACTTAGCTACAGGAAGCATCCAACAAATTGTAGGTGACTGTATGGTTATCCCAGAAAACCGCTTCGCGTTGTGTAGCAAGGGTCGCGTTGTGTAGCAAGCAGTATCATTGCTGCTTTATGGGAACAGCACGTTCAATTCGCCGTGGGCAACAAACTCACAGCATTGCAATAGAGATTCTGTAACAAGTAATAGAACTCATATACAGAGCAAGATTTCCAGATGTCGCAAGTGTCGGACACTTTCACACACATTGGTATCCGTGCAGCCGGTGCAATGAACAGACAGGTGTTTCGTGACAGGAAGGTGACGTTGCCTGGGAATGTACAACGAATATGTACTGAAGACCTCTTTTCACATGTTGAAGCCCGTTATTATGGGTCAGCCCATGATAGTTGTATTTTCATACAGTGAGGGCACGTTTACGTAAGGACAATTTTCTCGCTCACTAGCTTTTACTTGGTCAATACTAAATCTGCTGGCTGCTTTCTCGCCTTTGTCGGAGAATGCGGCTTTCAAGTTGTCTATACGTAGTAACCATGGCAACAACGCGGATGCAAATTTTCTCCTCGTGCGTCGCGACACGACGGACGATGCTTGCAACATGACATCGTTGATTTATGACAACTAGAAAAAAATTTTTACTGCAGTACACGACGACGGACTTATTCCGTTTATCTTCGAATCAATAACTCCGAAACGGACGCCATTTTGGATTTTGAATTCTTGCTGCGAGTAGCTATTTATTCTACCGTCGTTTGATCACTGCTAGAAGCTGTTTTTTCAGCGAGAATAGCGAATTTTTGAAATAGCGTGAAATGGCAACAATGTTGTAGCAATGTTTAAAATGACTGTTGCACTTTGTTCTTTGTCCGTGTTGTTATTTATAATATATCTAATTTTTTGCCTATTACCGCAATCATTTAATAGAAACGGGAAATTAATCGTAAATAAATAACGGTTGCCTAGCAAATAGCTTTAGGCTAGAGAGAAGGTCTCGTTGCGTAAACGAGCCCTAACGTCTGTGTGCAGACTTTTAACGTATGTGGTCATCGTGGCTGAGCTGTGATAGTGCTCAGCTTGGTTGCTGAAGGTTTGCGGATCTGGTCGAACCCATGGAAAGGGGACCTTGGACTGCCAGCCAAGGTAGCGTGAGAGGCTACCATGCTCCTTCACGGCTATGGGAACTACTCTGGCCCATTCTGGACAATCTTTCGGCCCCTACGATGATCGGAGGTTTCCCGGATCGAATCCCCGGGTTGGTACCTCCCTTTACCAGATATTTCTTCTTCTCTAAAAGTCTGGTAATGTTGAAAATTGAGCCGGTTTAGCCACACAAGCATTAAATTGCTTCGGCTGACTAAAGGCTCAAAAGAAATTAGTTGTTAAAAATAAAAAAAAAATTACAAGGGTTGCTACCGGACAACAGTGGCTGTCCAATCAGCGTGGTTGCCTGAATCCTGTGCCTTCTTTGGGAGCGCTAAAAACCCTGAGTAGAAGTCTCAGCAATGCAGATACAGAGGGATGACCCTCACGTTTATTATGTGGACTATTTTTGCATCTGCTTCATTGTCATAGAGATTATTTAGTGGCAGGATCTCGTCACTCCACAGACCAACCACCTTTTATGTGATGTGGTCAGGTTCGTTTCCTCATCTGCCACCACCTGTTTTTAGAACTTTTCGTCTACATTTTCCCATGGTAGTAAGCGCCATTGCAACATTGTTCTCCCAATATTTCTTTAGCTGTCCTTCGTCAGTTTGGTGCAGCATTGGTGCACCGAGGGCAGCATTAAACTCATCAACAATAGTAATCTTTTTTCTTAGTTGTGGCTGTGTCTGTCGCTAATTAGTCCCATGCATGTGCAACCAGTTCGGCAATGAGGTTGCGCTCTTGGTGTGTAAATTGGTAGCGTACGTACATTCTATTCATTAATTTGAATATATAGAGCTTGGAAATGTGGTCACACTGACCACTTTCAGTATAGGTTTTGTGCGTCAATGTCGACGAAATTGGTACTTGTATAAGTGATTAGTTGACACTTAGCTCTGGCGTTCTAGACTAGTCCACGGTAACTTGAGTAAATACTTCATTTGCGAGCAAAGTATATATTTAAGTACATACTTTCTCAAGTGCCACTTGCTGTAAGTTTAAGGGGTTGTTCTAGACTAGCAGTGTTAGACCAGTCAACAAGACACTGAAGC
>JAHWFP010167579.1:0-13217 GCA_023313725.1 Lithobius niger | reverse complement strand
TTAAATGTGTAAAGGACCGGTCATCACCATCATCATCTACCCTCACCTTTCAAAAGTCTGAAAGATGCTGTCCCCTCCCATCATGATCCAAAAAGAATGTGACCCCTCCTTAAAAAAATGTGATTTTCCTGTAGCTGTTGAGACTGTCTGTAGATGATTTCCTGTAGAAAATAGTGATTAAGTAATTAGCATTACGCACCGACAAGTTAGGCTACCACTGGTTGTAAGAAGAACGTGGCTCGTTTGTAACGAATAAACAAGGTTGAGTTACAAATGTGCTATAAAACACCGATGTTCCTTACACCCATCTTATGTCGAGTTTCATACAATAACTATGATGACCATACTGTTTGCTTGTATGCCCTACCCCTAACATCATCAGCATGTGAAAGACAGAAGTAGTCATGGAACCAGAAGGCAAGGCATTTCGAGAAGGTTTATTGAAAAACTACACTAGGTAATTCTGATACTGACAGCTTCAAGACCATGTAAACAGTCACATCGTGGGGGACTGAGCTGAAATAATTTCAGAAATTTTTAACTGCCGAAAGTGTCATTTTTGAGGCCTATAACTGTTTTCCTTCAGTTTGGTCAGTGTTTTTTTTTTTTTTTTTTGTGATTACCTCCCTTCCGCCTACCTCCCTTTAAACAGCTATTGTTTAAAAACATCGAACTTACATTAGTCTTAAGTGCTTGGCGCACACCTTCAGCCGTATCAGGCAGGTACTACAAAAGATTTTAACGGACCCACCCACTCGCGACATAGTGCCGGAACAGGTACTAGCAACCTCTACAAACAGATTCTCGTATCATTTTAGACCTCACCAACAAAACTATTCAGCTGCCATTTACCGCAATGTATTCCCTTAATAACTCATTGTCTTGTGGTCACTGGTCGTACCCAAGAATAGTCTTAGAGTAGGTCACCACTCCTTTTAACATGCTTCTGATAAAGAAATGGTTATAGGTATACTGATTATTTAATTTGTTTACTTATAAGGTAAACTTACCTCCAGATGGGTTCTTCTCTCAATCTCAAGCAATTTAAAACTTCGCCATGAAGAAATTCATAGCAGAAACCCGTTTTAAAAGTAGCTAACATTTTTGGGGCGCAGTCACGTTTATGCAGATACTGAAAATACAATTTTTTTTTAAATTAATAAAATAATAATTAAAGTTCGAATGCAACTGACGATTACCACATAATTATCGATTTTAAAGTAGGCTCTTGTTGCATCGTAATGGAATTTGTTTTACTTCAACTAATTCCTTTTTTTTTCCGGTTAATCAGACATATTTGAAACTTTTTTCCACTTTTTTCGATAACTGTTGTTAAAATGTTAAAGCCGGACTCGAGACCCCAAAACCATGGGGAGGGGTAGCCCAAGTATGGTGGGCCTCGTTATATTGACTGCTAAAACCCCGGAACTTAAAGGTGTGTTGCGACCAAGTGAAAATGTGTAGCATTTAGCGCCATCTAGTGCTATCTAATGCTCTCTAGCTCTTGCTCACAGCAAGCACAGGAGAAATATATTTTAACACCACAAACTAGCATGGTGCATCCTTAATTCTCCAGCGTATCCTCACTATCGGTTGTGCCGATAGGTTTATGCCTTTGATCGCCGACCCCTATTCAAAAAACAACCTATTACAATCCCCGTCTCTTCATCTTCACTTCCTCCTCACGTCACTTCCGGTTTGTCTTGCCTCCACTGCCGCTTCTCAAAATCCCCCACTTTTAACATCGGCGCCGACCCTTGCGGTTGTCTATGCTATTTGGCTAGTACTTTTTTTGCTTTAGGTGGGCATTGTCAAAAGTGGGGATTATGAGAAGTGGAAGTGGAAGTGGAGGCAATACAGACCAAAAGTGACGTGAAGAGGAATTGAAGATGAAGAGACGGGGATTGTGATTGGTTGTTTTTTTTTTAATAGGGGGCCAGCGGTAAGGGGCGTAAACCCAACGGTAGAACTGCACGTTCGGATACTCTGAGAATTCCATACTAGGTACGTTTTTTGATAGAATTTACTAATTATCGAGTACAAATTTGGTATATTCTCGAGCACCTGGAAGCAAGCTGTAAACGTTAACGATATTACTGCCACTAGATGGCGCCATGGTAGAATATACAGAAAATATCGTGGCGCCATCTAGTGGTAGTAATCTCGTTACGAGGATATGTAGGGCCAAATTTTCACTGAATAATTAAGGCACGTGGCTTGTTTGTTGTATTAAAGTATTGCTTTGTGCATTTCTTCGAGCAAGCACTAGAGAGAAGTCGATGGCACTAGATGCTGAAGACTTTCATTTGGACCCGCCTTTAACACAGTATTGCTTACCTTGATACATGATACTTCTACACTTCTACAGTTCATATAATTGCTCATTACGAGATTGAAGATTCGAAGCATGATGGAGTCATCAGGACAATGGTTACTATAGCAACGCACCATAGTGTTAAGAAGACCTCTCTTTATATCCTTTGGTGATTCCTGGAACGATACATTTTTTTTTTTAATTACGAATACACTTGCAAACATAATCATACATATACAAAAAAAAGTTTCAATTTTTTTTGAAGTATTCAAAATTGTGCTAGGGTGGCAAAAGCTGTTGATCCTGTAGCTAAACTGCAAAAGCATATTATTAAAGCGATTATGTTCAAGAAAGGTCGTGCCCATTCTTTTCCTATCTTTCAACTTCTAAATATTCTGTTCGTAAAAACGGTGCTCACTTCTCAACTCGCCAGGTTACTGATTACCATACTAGGTATGAATCCTGTTTATACGTTGTACAACCTAAAGTTGATTAGGAAAAACTTCGCAAATGCAGTTACTCTCTGGGTAGTAAGTTTTCTAACTCCTTGCCCACAGATATGAAACGTACTGATATAGTGTCATCGTTTGAGAAACATTTTGGATACTTGGCCAAACCCCAACTCACTTAACAAATATGTAACTAAAAACCTAGCCTAATCGCAGTATAAAAATACAGATCAAAAACAGGAGCTATTTTTATACTGTCATTAGGCTGAGTTTTTAGTTTCATGGGTTTGCAGTGAGTGTGGTTATTAACAAATATGTTCAATATTGTAGGTTAACTTTTTCGAAATTTATATTTCTTGTATCATGTCTAAAAACTGTTGCTTTTCCTGTTTCTTTCGACAAAGTATGATTGTACTATTCTTGTTTTCGATGGATTATTCGTGTTTTGATTCCTCTTGTCTTTGTCATTTTTTCTTAATGTTTTTTGTAGTTCTGTACATTTTTTTAGATGATCTATCGCAAGTAATCCTGTTTTTTTTTAAAGTGAGCCTGCATAACTGACCTTGTCTTTTGCACTGAAATTAAACTCAACTCAAAGTTCCATAAGCTTATTTTTTTTACCTCTGTAGGGTTCAGATACTAGCCATGTATTTAAAATCTATACCAAAACCAACAATATTGGACACCTCTTAATTTTAGAACTATCATTCTTGAGGCTGCCACATTGGACGCCATGTTGAGTAGCTTTCTCTTTCAGTTCATTGATACTAAGGTTGAACCCTCTTACGTCATAAGCACGTTCTTTGACTATGCATGCGATCATCGTGTTACAGCGGTAGCAGAGCTTGGCCTGGCAGCCTGAAGAAGCTGAGCTGGTTGGTAAACCTGGTAAAGTCAGTGCCAGTCAGTGTCGGCCTGAGTAGTGTGAGACTAGGCTATGAAACAGTTTAAGCCCTAAGAAGTTAACGATCAAAAATAGAAAGCCAGCACAGGGCACTTAAAATACACAATTTGCGACGTTTCGAAGCAATCCCCATTTCGTTATCAAGCAATACAAATAAAGATAGAAAATACGCATAAGAAGCCATAGTCAAATAAACACTTTAAAATCCGTACAACGTAAAAACCAAAAGCACAAGAATAAAAAGAAATAAAATGGACCTATATGGCAGGCTACAAACTGGCAGTATAGGGAACCTGATTGTTGCCTGCTAATTAATGCAAGTAAGAAGTCTAACCTGCAGGCAAGAGGTTTCCTACTGGCAGTGTTTAAGCTACCTTAGGTCCATTTTACTTATTACTAGGGTAGCCCCCCCCCCTCCCTTTAGACCCGTCTCATTTTTCATAGCTGCATTTTATTTGTACTGTAAATAGTGCATTTTGTTATCTTAAGTGCAGTGTATGTTTCTTTTTTAGTTGTATAATTTTACTTAGGCAGGTGTCAGTGGCTGACAAGACCATCTATGGACCCATTGGTTTTCTTTACGAATAAAGTTATTATTACTATTATTACATGGCCGGGTTTACAGAGCATTGTTGTGATTTCCCGTTTGCATGAAAATACTGTGATTTCCCGTTGCATGAAAATACTGTGATTTTCTGTTTGCATGAAAATATTGTGATTTCCCGTTTGCATGAAAATACTGTGGTTTTCCGTTTGCATGAAAATACTGTGATTTCCCGTTGCATGAAAATACTGTGATTTTCCGTTTGCATGAAAATACTGTGATTTCCCGTTGCATGAAAATACTGTGAGTTTCCGTTTGCATGAAAATACTGTGATTTTCCGTTTGCATGAAAATACTGTGATTTTCTGTTTGTATGAAAATACTGTGATTTCCCGTAGCATGAAAATACTGTGATTTTCCGTTTGCAGTCGCCCAAGCCTTCATTAAATTTAGTCAGCTCCAGGGTTAAAAGACATAGAGGCATAGATCACATTTCCACGAAAATATTCTGATCGGGATAAAAAAAAAACATTACGTCATCAGAACTGTGCCTCTTTGTTGAAAAGACTGTTCGAATCATAACTCATACAGACAATAGCGTTTAAAAGACATACAACTTACAAACAAAAGAATTCGGAGTATCGAGACTCCCACTGCGTACAAATAAACAAACAAACAAAACTACGATCTTAGTTATATTGATTTATTATTTTTATTACTGTGCTTTGAGGTTTTATGGATTTTAAAGTGTTTTCCTTGACTTTGGCTTCTTAGCCATATCTTTTATTGATTGATAACGAAGCGGGGGGAATTCCTTCGAAACGGCGCTAATTTTGTATTTTATGTGCACTGTATTGGCTTTCTATTTTTGATCAAGACTACAGGCTATTCGACTTTAGGCTATTTTTGACAAGAAAAAATTCATTCACATCGATTTAATTACAGTATAACGGTAGGTTTGGCCACCCTCTTGGGGCTTTAGTTTTACCTGCACGTTTTATGTTTTTTACCTAACGTATACTTACCCGTGAATTTTTATCTGTTTGAATAGCGTAAATTGTTCTGATACGGTACAGAAGGTTATGTCACCATATTGCTTTTGTTACGAAATTGCTTATCTACAATTTGGAGAAGATTGGATAAGTGATATCAAAACCTGTCTAAAGGTTTTGTTTAGTTGACTCAATTGCCAAAACAATAATTGTGTCCTGCTAGAGTTTGATACAAAGCTGTATCTGTGTGAAAAAAATTAAATTGTTCAATATGTTAAACCATGGGACCATTTAGGCACCAGTCATTATTCTTTTTTTTTTTTTTTTTTTAGAAATTACAGCTACCATTCTTAATCTCTAGGTGTTTCAAGTGAGATAATGTTAACATTAAATTTAAAACCAGTCAAATCATCATTTTTGCCTTTTTCGCCGTTCCACCCATTGCCATACAATGTTAAACTTGATATCCCTTAAGACCTTAACCCGAGTGATGACATTTTTTGTGTGATAGTGATGCCCAAGAACAACTTTTCCACACCCTGCCAATGAGGAATTCCCCCCAAAAAAGTTTCTACATTCCACCCTATTGGCTATTAGGGGGCGTTTACCCAACAACTCGCTTTTGCAAACTCGCAGCTAGAATTTACTTGCGATGGCAAAGATGTCGTTTCCTTGTAAACAAGGCTACTTGGATTAACTAAATCAGACATCGTTTGAATAAATGCTTGCAGTCTTATAATTCGCGACAATAGCATAAAGAATTCCTCCTGACGAAACTATTTTCCCAATCGCTTCTGAACTCATATTATTGGCTGTTTTCGTTGCGAGCCGGCAGAGCTAAAACCGCCGCCATGTTGGAATTTCACAAGATTTCTAGCTTCTATCTGCGAGAATGCAAATGCGAGTCGTTGCATAAACCCACCCTTAAACATGCCGTTCTGCAGCTAACAGCCTGTTTCCCAAGCATTACACTATAGTTTGTTCCACAGTATGTTTGCAGGAAACTGACTGTATGATGCTATATTTCCTTCCAGTACGAGCGCAAAATACACGTAAATATTCTGCTTGTATACCGTAACAGCAACTGCGAGGGTCTACAAGTGTTATATACACGTGTTTTTGCACTGGTAGTGCAAGGAAACGTGACGCCATACAGTCAGTATCCTGCAAACATAATGTGGAACAAAGTATAGATGTGCCCAAATGATAGGCTACTGTTATGGCAAAGAAAGCCCAGCTGTATTTGTTAACTTTGCAGATACTGCGAGTGCTAGCAATTACACATTATTATAAGCTAGTTTAACTAACTTCTAACACAAGGAAAGCAACATTATCTTGCAGTTTAATAAACACGAAAATACACAAATGAAATGATTTTGTGAATTTATTCTTTTTTTTTAGCTCATTATTCATTTATTTTTCAGCATACACTATCTTATTCCATGTTGGGTTCACAGTTCACATTAAAACCTTGGAAAGTTGGTCATGCTTCGTGCCTGCACAACCAGGTTTCAAAATATGTGTTTTCACATTTTTAGGAAAGCTCCACAAAAGAAAAAATAATGACCCCCTACCCCACCCCAACCCCCCCCCCCCGCCAAAAAAAATAATAATAAATAAATAAAAACATGGCTACATCTCATCAAACTTTGAGAGGTTAAAAATAAAAATTAACTTTTGATTTTTAAACTTATGAGAACCAAGGTATTTATTTTTATTGGCCTAATTCAGATTTTTTTCTTTTTTTTGGAAAATTTTATTGTCGGCATCGACTATAAATTGTAGTTATAGCTGCTATCCCGTAGTAAAGTATGCAGATATATACTTGAATTTTTCTCTTAATTGCTGAAAACTAATATCTATGTGTATGCACAACAGATCATAATGCTTAAGAATTGTGACTTTTATTACAAACAAACGTAAAGGAAGAAAAATGGTTTGCTGGCAGACTAGAATTATTTCCATTTCAAAGTTTGTAACGACTGTTTGTACTGCAATTAAAGTGGCACTGTCACCGATTGAAAACGTACGCCAAAATACCGTGGCGCCATCTAGTGGCAGTGTTATTGTTAACCTTTACAGGTTGCTCCCAGGTGCACGAAGACGTACTCAATTTTCACTCAATAATTAAGGAGGTCGTGGCTTGTTTGTTTCGTTAAAAGAAATGGCGTTGTGCATTCCTTCGCTTGATGCAAGCAAGAGATCGTACTAAATAGCGCAAGATGTTACCAGATTCTGCAGACTTTCAGTCCGCAGTTTCACTTTAAGGGCCACTGCGCATACAGCGGCCAAGTCGCGTGGCCAGGTCGCTGCGACCAACGAGAATGCTTACAGTGTATGTAGCAACGCGCACTTGGCCGCAGCTGCCAGCCTGTCGCCACAGCCACTGGGATCTCGGGCGGCGTGCAGGCGGCCATAAAGCGACTGTACTTCTCCAGGTTCATTTTTCACCATGTGATCGAGAATTATCAATGAAAAAACGGACGTGGCCGCGTGACCCGTCGCCGTGTTTTTTGGCCGCAACGACCACTGGCCGCGCGACCTGGCCGCCCATGGCCGCTCAGTGCATGGGCGGCCTAAGTGCCCAGATGTTAATTGTGGCATGTCAAAGATAGGCTTCCGCTTGGGTTTCTCCCTTTCATCGTCGTGGAGCAGATAACCCAGTTTGGGGGTTCGTAAAACTTCATAAAACAACAACAACAATTACTATCGGCGATGGCGCGCCGAGATAGCAACTTGACCAGCAGAGGCGCATGCGGCGTTTACTTTCGTTCGGCGGCGGTGGCGTGGCGCAGCCACGCACACGTTTACAGTAATTACGTTTCCCGCCACCAGACGGCAGTCAGCGGTTGACGCACGCCCGTTAGAGTTGAACTATAGTCCAGTCTAGTCCCGGAAGCAGGTCGACAAGGCCGACTCCCGTGGTCTTCAAGTGGCAAGATAACGAATTCGTAATTTGCGGCTTCGACTGGGTTATTCCTGCTAAACGTCCCGATTCTTGGACGTCCGTCTAGAACTCCCGTCACATTTAAAACGTAAATTATTATTTAATTTTGCCGACTGACCAAACATCGGCAGAGCACGACAAGCCTCTACTAACATCCACCGCACCAGCCCCTAAAATCCATCTTTGCCCCAAACCACCCAGTTCCACCTCTATCCCTTATCATAAATGTGCTAATCCAGTTTACGTACCTCAAAAACGATATCCTCTTTTTTCCACTCCGGTCGAATTTTCTCTAAAACGGGTAAAAATTCTTCCCGATAATTTCCGGGAGTGACATCGATGTCCAAATGGGGTATTTCATCCGCCATGCTGATTTTGTTGAATTTTAAAAATGGGAAATTTGTTGAGGTGAGCCACGAGTAGTTGCAGTTCGTTTGTCTCGCACACCACCGATCTTTTATAGTTTGCGAACTGGTATTGAGTTGAGTCAAGGGTAAAAGATAGGGGAGGTTGCGCCACAGAGAGTAATATCCGTCAGAGGTGTGCGCCGTCATGCCACCACATGCGCCGCCGCCGCTGATGAGGTTGCTTCCACGCGGCCGTCTCTGCCGAGAATTTTGCCGTATAACGAAGTGTCGTTATAAAATTTGAAATGGAAATAATAATTAGCCATTAGTAACGAAGTAGTTGGCAGTTACGTTTGTTTGTAATAACAATTAACGGGGGCACTATCACCGATTAAAAACCTTAAGGAAATACCATGGCGCCATCTAACGACAGTGATATTGTTGACTTTTACAGCCTGCTCCGTGGTGCACGAGGTCGAATCAAATTTGCACTAAGTAATTAAAAAGGTCATCGCTCGTTTGTTTCGTTAAAATAAATGGTGTTGTGCATTACTTCGCTTGATGCAAGCAAGTGCTAGTCAGCGCTAGATGTTGTCAGATTCTGCAAACTCTCACAGTACCTTCCTAAAGCACCGAGCAAAGCGAACAGAACGCACCACTGTTAGAGACAGTTTGGCTCCAAACTTGACATGCGCAGTGATGTCGCGTCAGCCGTTCAGTACCTTCCTAAACTACAACACAGCTCAACAAGCTCAGCACAGTATGCAATACGTGACACCTTCACCGCTACCAAACCTGGCTAATGGATTTGACCACGATTGGCTAATAAATGTGACCTGGCGAGAGCAATGCCAAATTGCGAACAATCTCAGGGAGGTGGTTTGCTGGGGTGGAGGTTTGAGCATGCGCGACGTAACAGTTTTGCCGGAAACAGATTCATCGTTGACGATGGTGATGTCAATCAACACGGCTATTAGCAGGGAATGAGCCAAACTGTCATCAACAGTCACGATCTGGGGGCGAACTAGGTAGCCGGTTCTAATCCGGGTCATGCCACTAAGACGAAACGTAAGTGCATAAAGGTGGCTTACTGAACTACGTCATTTCTAGTGTCTGATTTTCGCTGTTGGCTTATTTCCAATTTTCCTTAATATTATTTTCAGTGATTTATGTCTATATATCAAGAGTCACCAACAGTGCGTTTGGTTCGCTCTGTTTGGTCGTTTAGGAAGGTACCGTCAGTCGGTGATAGTGCTACTGTGATTTACACTTTTGTAGCGAAGATTTTGGCTTCATATTATTATTGCTGAAACTCACACCAGCATCGATACCTCATTCAGCCTTTCCCCCAAGATGTGTCACAACAATCTACTTTCCCTCCAGGGATTTTATCATAGTTGTCAATAATTTCAACAAGAATGTTAATTTTATTATTCCAATGTAATAATATAAGTGCCATGCATTGCCTTGGCAACCAATTGTACTGCTCGAGCCCTGAGTAAGTTATATTTTATATTCCCATAACTCAACTCGACTCAACTGCAACTAATGATGCTTCATCCAGAGAGGACCTTGCTTCGTCCTGCATCTCTTTAAGTGATCTTGTGCTTTACGTTTTAAATATATGGTTGGTAAAGCACAACAGGACTTAAACAGATGCAATTTTCTCAATTGTACATTTGATTATTTCAATTAAAAATCATCAATTTTTATCCGTCTTTTAACAAGTGAAAATTCAATCATATAACCCCTTTTTTACGGCTGTGACGTCGCGCTACAAAGGTGTATGTATGCAGTCGATTGTTGCGTGTCACTTTGAAACAATTCAACTCAGCTCTGAAAGCCTGCATCTGCGAAATAAATAGACCATTCTATCGTTTCAAGCTGCCAGTTTCGAGTTCGAAATTAACAACGTAGCTTAGTTTGGTTTAAATCTATATGCATTTAGCTGATACACGGATTCTTTCACAATGAGCCCTAGCTTACAGCCAAACGCTCTCTACCCTTACAAACTACTATATATACAGACACTTGGATAGTTTATCGTACCACCACAACAACCACCCCCATCCCCACACACAACACTGTACTTCATGGTCATCACATGTGTCACATCAGTGCACAGCACACTCCCTCCATGGGAATCCCCCATAGCACAATTGCAGCATCACAGCAGCACTCTCTTCCTACCGTCCACTGCGCACAAGACCCATTCTTTCACACGTATATTTATTGAGAGCCATGGCCTGGAGCTGTACGCCCTGCTTAACACAAAGCACTGAATGCAAAATACCAAACACAGAATACAAAGAATACAAATACCAAGTGCCGCACACCAACAACCGCCGCAGTAATGCCGTTTCATGTTCCTGCTGCACATCTCCTCTCCCGCCCACCTTCTCTACCCCATCAAGGGAAAGTTCCGATGGGCAACACACACAGAACACACTACGGTGAACCTTACAACTCTCACCAAGCTGCTCCACACAAACCACCGCTCATGGACTCCGCTGCGCATAAGTCACTCCCAACCCGCCTTCTCTCTCCTATTTAGGGAAAGTTCCAGCAGGCTTGGCACGGCGCATCTTCACCTTTGGTTCACTTCTCTGCTCACGCTCCACCCACACCCAAATCATGGTGAGAGAACAGGGGACCAGCACTGAACTGAACTATACACCCAACCCTACCACACGACAAAATTTCGCAATAAGCTTTAGTCTTATATATGATTGACGATCATTCTTCGAAAACAGCAGTTTAGCGTTGGTGAACCCATACTGCATCCAAGGGGCTAACAGTATCAACGCTGCCACTTACCTCCCGCAGTGCCAAAGGACACGCTCCGGTGTCTCATCCACACCGCACCGCAGGCATGCCAGCGTACTCGCCCACCCAAACCGGAATCTGTGCGAACACAGAAGCGTATGGCCCACCAGGAGCCTGGTCACTACTCTTGTTTCTACGAACGTCAACTTGTCAATGCACGATTTTACTCCGCACACCAGATGCAGCCTGTAAAAGTTACGCACCTCTCCCACTCTCTCCCAATCCCGCTGCCACAATGTTGTAGCCCAAATTCTCACCAGAGGCCTACGCATCCACGCCGACAGAACAGGGACAACAGACTGCCATTCTTCCATCAACGCTTCCCGCGCAAGGACATCCGCCTGCTCATTCCCTGCGTTGCCGCTGTGCCCCTTAAACCACCTTAACCCCACACAACTATGCCTCGAAATAGCCCAGAACTTTCAAAGAATGGTGTAAACCAAAGGGTTCTGCACCTTGAGCTCTTCAGAAGCCCACACATGCCCTCTGCAGAAGCTTGAAGCCTGCCAGCGAATCCGTGTTGAGAGTAAGGGAGGGCAACTGCAATTCGCCGGCGACATCAAGCGCCGCAGAGATGACAAGCAGCTCACAGAGCCCATTTTGCCCTTCAACAATCAACTTTTTAGCAAAGAATCTTGAGTTTGCTGAGTGGCATTGTCCCTAATAAAAAGGGTTAAAGGGTTTAACGAGCGTTAACCACTCCTGGTCATCTGCCCGAAGCCCTAAGGCCCTATGTCTGCAACAGCCAGATTCCCAGGCGGTCACCCTTCCAAGTATCAATCCAGCCCAATGGTTAAAACAATGTAAAACAATCAAATTGATCGTTCAGGGTCCTGGAACTCCGGAATGGCTCGACCAATCGAAAAAGTAGTCTCTGTGAAGATGAAGCCCAGAGAAATTTCTGGCTTAGATCATGTTTCAGATTTTAGGTAGGGGCAGTAGTTTTTTCTGAAACCGTGTCACACAAGAACAAGAACAACCACAACAACAAGAAGTGAAGTTTTCAAATTTACGTGTAGCTCCATACGTTGTTTACTCTTGCACGGAAATGCGTAAAAGTTGGTATAAATATACCTTCTATACCTATCTGGACAAGTTTGGTCAAAATATATTGAATAGGAACGGAGAAATTAATAGTTTTAGTTAATGCTGGAAAGAGGACTTCAATCGTGTCTGATTAGACTTTTGTGGCCCCCCCCCCCCATCTTTAACTTGAAAGTGGCCAGGCAGAATCTGGCAACATTTAGCGCTATCTAGCATTTACTTGCACCAAACAAAGAAATGCACAACGGCATTTCTCTTAACGAAACTAACAAGCCACCACCTCCTTAATTATTGAGTAAAAATTTGGTTCGGCCTCATGCACCGGGGAACAAGCTGCAAAGGTTAACAAGATCACTGCCGCTAGAGATGTGAAGCGTGGAGTTACGAAATGACGGAAGGCCAACACTATAGCAGCTATTTAGGCGTGGAAGAAATTTCGAACCAAGCTTATTTTAAATTCACTTTCCAAAAATGAAGTCGACCCAGCGGGTGGTTCAGTTTTAAAATTGATGTCGGTTTAATGCTCGCATTGCACGAGACTGGTCAACTTGGACGTGAAGGTGGATCGCTTTAGGTTTTCTGGCCATTGGGGGTTGAGCTATGAAATTTCAAATTTGCGAGCCGAGATTTTTCCTGGAAAGACATCTTGACTGAATCGGGACGGGGACTGGAATCACAAAATGGTGTTTGGGCCCTCAGTTGTCCAAGTCATGGTGTTGGATACAATCAATTTGTGTTACGGCTTACAACTGACATGGTTTAATTGATTTCAAGAATCAGCTGTTACGGATGGTCTTGGCTTGAACTGTTGAAAGTGTGACGTCGTGGAATGAATTGTTGCCATCACTGA
>JAHWFP010167578.1:0-20334 GCA_023313725.1 Lithobius niger | reverse complement strand
CAAAATCTACCATATCCCGGTATCTAGGATGCCCAACAAAATCAGTGGCATCAGACAAAATCCAACTAATTACGTAATTTGTTGTACACTTTCACCTAAAAACACGCTTTCATCAGACAATTTTGAATATCAGCCACTTTGGTTAGATTTTGCATGTATGCATGGAGGGGATGAAATTACGAACTGGTTTCCAGGTCAGCCTGCATTGTAGAAGTTAGATTGGCTCGAGTAGATTCATTTTGAACTACTTATTAGGATTTTGTGCAGGAAGAGATAAACCTGTTCCCATCCATCCTCTTTTATCGGTCACTCTTAAGGTGAGACAAGATTTAGTGCATGATTTTTGCTATTAATTCTATGAAAAGCAACGTTTAAAAAAAGTAAACCATAAAATGCTTTTAGAAATTGATATTGATGGGAAATGCTACGATCATATTGTGGTTAATTTCTGTTTAATGTTAATTGGCAAACAAAACGCGCCCTAGTGCAACTGCCAACTCCATTTGTTAGGTTTGAAAGTTTGGATGGTTTGGATCGTTGGCTGGCTGTAATAAGCCGACTAAAATAGGACAACCGAACCTACAGTGAAAATAGCTAAAAATATAAATGAATTTAACGTGACTAAACACTAAAAGTAACATTTTATTATTAAAACTTGACAGAAAAAGCTTGTTTGTGGTGGCCTTTTAATGTTTTGACCTTGAAATCATTTAGCCTTACCCTAAAATCACCCCAGCTCAATTTTGGTTGCTCCTGTGCAAATAATTCAGCAGATTCTAATGTAACAACTTGGCCAAAATTCACTTTTCTGATATGCCGCATACACCTATGGATTATTTTGTAAATTGTTTAATTTTTTTGATCTAAATTTAAGTGTCAGATTTCTACCATTACATAAATCTCAGCACTCAATTCCTGTACCACCCTTTTGTTAAATAATCCAGATGCATACGGACTTGTCAGTATGGCTCAGCAGTAGGACCTTGGCATTTGGTTTCAAAGGTCGTGGGCTTGATTCCCCGCTCAGGCAGTCTGACATATAAGTCCAAAAGGCGACGTAAATAGGTTTGCATCTGTATTTATTTAACTCTTGTTGAGCCTTCGGCTTTCTGTCCTGTTTCACCCTTTTGCTGATTACTTGTCTGTAATTCCAGCATTCTTATCTGGTAGTTAATAAAAACTTATCTTGAACAGACAGAGATAAGTGTAATCTCTCATTTGGAAGAAACTTTAAGCGTATCTTTTATTGCTTCTGATCAGGGATCACGTTGCTTAATACGTGTTCTCATCCATTTTTGATAAATTGACTCAGTAATATGGAAGGTATGTCTTGTTTCTATGGAATTATGTGTGATGTCTTAAAGCAGTGTTATATTTTTTCCTCAAACTATGAAGTGTCTATATTGATATGTATCATTTAACTAAAAATAGTACTTCCAGTTTCCTGGGCAAATTTGTAATACTAAGCTTCGTGATAGCTATTAATCAAAATTAATTTTTTTCAGATCAAACCAAAAAAGCCGATTTAAGTAAAGTTCGTGATGAGGAATGGAAGAAAAAATTGTCACCTGAACAATTCCACGTCTGTAGGCAGAGAGGTACTGAGCCGGTAAGAATGAGTTACATAAATATTACTGTATTTATTTCAGCATCATGGTGAGAAATTAATGTGTGTTGGTATTTTTGGTGCTGTAGGCTTTCAGTGGAGAATATTACACGCACAAAGGAACTGGAACGTATAACTGTGTCTGCTGCGGAGTAACGCTATTCAGGTACTTGCAAGTTTAAGTAATATTGTTGAGCTACAATCCGTAAGCCCATGTAAAGTTGAACGTTAGGTGTTGACATTCAGTATATTACTTTAACAAGCTCAAAACGATGCTATTTTTCAACAATGCAAATTTCATGTGTCTTGCTCAAACTATTTTTTTAGGTTGACCGCATAAGCTCTTCGAACTTTGAATCTCAAAGAAATTTATTCAGTTGAAAATAATAATAAAGAAAGTAAATACCTAGTTGCTTGGTGCGTAAATTTCCAATCCCGCACATGAACCAAATAATTTTATCTGCATGGTGTCATATACGTACAGTATGAGTATACAATACTTTGTATTTCCAATACGCTGCACTAACTACACTGCCAACTTAAATAGTTATCCAGTATCTACTGTCATAGCCATTGGTACTCGTAGTCAATTAGTACAAAAAGTTTTGAAATTGTTGAAAGAAGTAATACTTATGTTGACATTAGAATACAGTAAAACCCCCGTTATAACCATAGCTCATTGCAATGTCATATCAGGGTTATCGTTATAAACAAATCTCGCTTTTAACGTTTTTATACTGGTTATACGTAATTAAAACATATCAGATAAATGTGTCGTTGTGGCGCTTTGTCCCAACAGTGGTTTGAATCTTCCCTGTTTCTATTCAATGACTGGTGTTCAGTTTTTCTGCAACACTTGGTGTGTTTTTTACTATGGTGGCATTGCAGGTAGCACTCATTAATGCACCCTGTGGTGCAGAACGCATGGACTGACAGCACTGATTTATTTCTTTTACTCCCCACTCTCCCCCGCCTCCCTAATAATCTGATTTCTCAAGGACAATCTTCTTTCTCCTAACTCACCCTGCAGAAGGTAGTGGGTGAACCCAAGGTGGATAGATACCATGTTATTGGAAAGGGTTCAGCACTGGCTAGCAATATCGATTGATCCTATTTTCTCTTCGCAGAAATCCTCTTCACTGTGTTACATGTTGGGATACCTCCCTTTACCGTGGCACATTTGAATTCTCTAATTCACATCTAATTTATCCTTAATTAATGCATAACTTGCGTTACTTCCAGTGTCAATAAAGCTTCCCATCCCACCTGGCACTTCCTCTTCGCTGTTTCTTCTGTCGCGGCTTTGTTCAAGCTAGTGGCTTCGTTCAAGCGCTTGGTTTTCGGTGAACGATTGTAGAATTTGGATAGGAATTGTTTAATTTATTATGCGACAAGGATGATAAACAGCCACCGAAGACGGTCAGGGTAGACTATCAGGATGAATTATTGAACGAGGTGGTGGATGAGACGCAAGAACGGGTGGTCGTAATAAACTGGGAGAGAAAAACAAAGGTGGTCGCCGTTAGGCCTGACGCGGGTCGCGGTTCAGGGAACCTTTGAGTCTGTGGAGTAGTTTAGCAGAAAATATGAGTGTTACTGAGTGCATTAGGTAGCAGATGTCATTTAGAAAAGCAGTAAAGGTGGGTCGGGCTGAGAAGAATTTAAATTGTGGCGAGGATTGGAAAGAGCCGTTCTCTTTTAAGGAGTCGCACGGCCGAGAGACGCAATGTGGATTGAAACGGGTGGCGGTGAGGCCGTGCTGTGAGGAAATAATTGAAATTATGAAGTGTGGAATGCGAATGAGGTTACAGGTTGTGGACATGATGACCATGGTTGGAGGTTGACGTTGTGGCTAATGAAAGGGAGTTCTTTCATGAAACGAAGATTAAGAGGTGGTTAGCCAGTGAGGCAGTGGCCAGCGGTGGTGTAACTTAAACGAGCCAGTTTGGTTCGAGGAAGTGGCATTATGGCCGGAGGCAACGAAACCAAAGAACCTGGTGTGAGTATGGTAAAACGTGTTGTCATGGTGGAACCACCTAAGAATGTGATTTTGTCCGTTGGTGAGAAGGACTCAATTTGCGATCGGCACATGGTGGGAACGTGCAGAAAGAATTCATTCCTTTGCTCACACCTATGTTGGTGCGACTGCACGACAAGCATCCATTATTAACGGCGGTAGATGTTGATATGGTGTCATTTATTGCCAATCTGTTACTTGAATTATTGTCATTATTAAGAGTATTCTGTGCGATGGAACCAATTGATTACACGAGCATCTGGAAGGAGCAATTGTCACAAATTTTGGTTGATGCTACTTCTTTTCAAATTCAATCGTTATGGGCAAATAATCGCTCTCAACTGAATTGAGAGCGGTTGTGCAGTTTACGGAAGACTTCCGCCCCGATTTTGACCGAACTGTTTGCTGAGCCACTGCTCAATTATTGAAGCGAGCGTAACGACGGCTCACGAGACATCACAACCGAAGCAAGATATGCAGACGCTCCGTTACGGTGGGGCATTTTGCCAAGGCAGAGGTTGGTCGTCTTGGGAGCGTGGTGGTGACACATAGTAGTGCTTCAAGGGGTGGTAGCACCGTCCATGTCGGAGCAGGCGACAGTAGTGATTTTGATTTTGGTTTTTCGAATTTGGTTGCTGATGTGGGTGTAGGGTTACATCAGCTGGCCACACTGGGTGGTATGCAAGGTGGTATTGCTGGGTGTTTTGATGGTCGGTCGAACTAGGATTTGGCGAAACGAGGTTTTGCTTTACCACACACTGTAATGGCTGGGCCAGTAGCCTTCGGCACGAGTGATGGTTTGTCTGAAGTCGTAAGGGACTTCATTCATTCGGAAATAGCCAAGGGGAGACTCGCCTGTGAGTATAAGTGGGCTCATTAGGAGCAGTGGTGTAGGTCACACCGTGGTGAATCGACGATGGCGTTGGTGGGGCTATGCGTTAATTTCTTGGCAGACTAGTGTCAGCAGGGTCTTCGGTGTCGGAGCATTGCCGGTTACCTGGCAGCCATGTCGTAATTCCATGAAGCGGCTTGTGTAAGCTACCTCCTACGCCGTGTTACGTAGCTGTCCAAGACTTGGCATCAGTGGCACGGTGCCTGCGGACGTTGCATCCACTGAAGGCTTTCGGGTTGCGACAGTTAACTATAAAAGTGGTGTGCGCAGGAATAGGTTCATGAAACTAGCGCTGCTGGACATGAATTGGTGGGATTTTCAGGATACGGAAACTGTCTTTATTATACAGGAGCACAAACCGGCGAGGAATGAGGGTACCGTTTCTGGTGCTACAATTAGAGAGGTATGCAGATTAGGTACTTGCTGTGGTTCGCTATGTGGCTGCTACATCCGAGGAGCGGAGCCATTGTGCGATCAGCGAGCCTTAGCCTAGGGGCGACATCTGGACAGTCTCCTTCTGTCATATGTCCGGCCACATAAACCTATAGGTCAGCAGACAGTGGCCAAATTTTTGTGTGCAGTGCTGCAATCGTCGGGTATTGATACTGACAATTTTTGGGTTCAGTAAGTGTCAATGTGGAAGATCGGTTGCGGTGCCTCGTCCGCTCAGATCACGGCCATGGCTAATTGGTTGTGTCCCTCAGTTTTTGCGATCCGCTATCGCTATCAACGGGCGTTGCCTAGTTTGGTAGGGTCGCTCGTATAGCGTCTGCAGGCGAGAGGGTTGACATATTGATCCGGTAAGGCTGGCAGCGCCACAGTATTAAATCTATCCATTATGTAACACAGTGAGGAGGATTTCTGCAAAGGAGAAGTGTAGATTTACCAAAGAACTTTTTCTCGCAGGAAAATAGAATCCAAGTAGAATCCAATCCGAGTAGAATCCAACGAAACTGTATTACATAAGTTTTCCCAACCGCCTCCTTGGCGTTGGGGTGTTCTCCAAAGAGGAAGCAAAAGTAGAGAAGCGTTGGGAACACAGCAAGTGACGTAAGTTTTGCAGTAATTTAGAATTAATTAGATGCTAATTGGAGGGTTCAGATGTTGTGATGTGACTCTCCTTCCCACCTTCCTTGTAGCTGATTTGGTGCATGCCTTTGACACTGCTTACGTGCCTTCGCAACCTGTGGTGCCATGCAGTATAGCAAGACAGGGGATAGCATTTAGACGCGAGGACGCGAGCCTCATTATCTCCCAAATAATTCAATTGTTGTAATTTGTTTGTTAGATGTCCTTGAATACACCCTGAGTTTTGAGCTGTACGGTGTGTTGTTTGTTTGGGAATAATGGCCCCCGTACGTACCATTATAATATCCCGCGGTTAAGATAGGCATCCCATTATGTAACACAGTTTCGTCGGATTCTACTCGGACAACTTAGATTCTCCTGCGAGAACAAGTTCTCAGGTTGAATCTTCATTTTTTTTTTTTATCTCACTAGTGGTCGGCTAATTTTGACGTTCATGTACACCATTTTACCTTTTTTCGAGAATTTTCGAATGATGCTAATTGCAAGTCCAAGCCTCGAGTCATTCTCGAGTTATTTAACAAACGCCAAATATAACAGAATTGTTACAGAATTGCCGTAAAAATGTGTGACAGTTTTGTCCTAATATGAAAAATCAATACGCAATTAGGAAAGCACTATGCATTGGGAAAAACTATGTATGAGAACCTTTTCCTGGCAGATGTAAAAAGAAATCTGCAACCAGTGGTTTTCAAACATGGGTTTCAAATTTATTATCATGGCTCTCATGTAAGAGTTAACATTGATTTGCAAAAACACATATGTGATGAATTTAAAATTGGAAAGTATTTTGAAAACAAGACAGCCTGAAATGCTGCAATTTTACTGCCTTTAAATAGCACGTTACATCATCTGGATGCAAGTTTGATCCATGATGGATATGTGTCATTAACACTAGAATGATAACATATGTCCTAAATAGCTTGATAAACATCTGTGTGTAACTTTATTTTATAGCTCTAGCACCAAGTACGACTCCGGTAGTGGATGGCCGTCATTCTATGAACCTCACAAGGAAGGTTCACAGCCCAGTGTTGATGAGAAACCTGATAACTCTGGTGGACGAACACGAACTGAAGTAGTTTGCAAGGAGGTAAATTAAAAGTGATAACTTACTGACCACTTAGTATAATATGCAGTGACCAGTAATATGTAAAAAAAGGTGTTGGACTTGCCACATTTGGAACGGTATAATTCCTGAGAGCCATTCTTTTTTGGGTTTTGGGCGTTGTAACTAAAATAAGGTGTTGTATAACCTATTTATCCCCTTTATGGAATTGTGAAACTTAGCAGGTATCACCCTGCAATTTTAGCTTTTTGTTTAGAAAAGACCTTCTGTCCTAAACTCCCAAAAAATAAATACTATAGGTCATATAACGACGCTTCTCGCTAGGCTGCGTACAATTGCCGCGGTCGCAGCCTCCTCACTCATATTTTGTTTAGGAGGCGATGCAGCGCCGTAGTTTTATCAGATATGTCGGAAATGTCCTGTACAAAGTGTGGGGAAACCTCACTCCCGATGACTCCTGCTGCTCGACCGTGAGTGCCGACCATTGTCAGTTCTACTCCGTGCGTGCGGGGGAGTTTTGTGTGGCTTTTCAATGGAAAACCGTCATGGGTTTCAGGGCTTCCTGGGCCATGGCAGCAAAACGTCCCAAGAAATGTTATAAAATTTTGAAAATATTAAAAAATCTTTTCATTGCATTGTTGCAGGCTTTAGTGGAAGTTTTAAGGAATTTCTGGTTTTTATTCGGCTATTTTGTTATGTACTGGTGTGCACATGCATTTGCTTGCCATACTTGTGTAGCTACAGTAACCTATCGTATTCGCAGCACGGGTGGGATCATATTCGCAGTTTGTATTTTTCACTCCTGTCAGCGGTCTTTTACACCAAGGAAAGAAGTTTCTTATTGTTCGGATGGTTTAGTGTCTTCCACCCTTTGTGCAGTGGCTGCTTGTAACGACTTCATGACTGCACTGACGTTCTTCGCATATTGGATATCGAATTGTTTTTGCTTTAGTATGCTGTAAGCTTAAGCGTCAAGACGCGAGTTGTAAGCTATGAGCGACCGGCCTTTCATTTATAATTTTCTGTATACGGGGCGCCTGAAATGCCGCCGTATGTTCATGTTCTCACTCTTGTGGAGAGTACGCCCGCAGTACTTTACCACTCCACAGTGGATGAACGTGGTTGGAAGTGTGAAGGTAATTGGAAGTATGATGGAATTGGAAGTCTTGTTAAATAGTGATAGTCCTTAAATTGGAAGTTCTTATGCGGAGGCCTATTTCGGTGGCTTGTATCTTATCAGATTTGCAAGTCCTCATATTTGTACACAGAGCACGAAATTATCACCGGCCCACCGGACAATGCTGGTAAATTTTTTTTGGAGGTCTGGTAGTTTTGAAAATTTACCCTCATGGCCGGTAGAAAATTCCGAAACAAAACAGTTTTCTATATATAAAAAAAAAATTCGATTTTTAGTTATAATTTTAATGGACTGTATCATTTACACAATTATTAATGAAAAGCTGCATAAAAACAATTAATGATGACCAACTGGCTTTGCATTCGTACGTAGGCTTGGCTACTTCCGTAAACAAGCAGTGACGTTATCGTTTGTTAGGATATCTCCGCCTAATTTGCTTCTCAATGCCTAAAGTGACTGCTGGGTTATTAGCTGGTTGCGTCTCCTGCATTTCAAGCTAACAACGGAACAGCGACGAAAACGTCAACAAAGCTGTTTTTTGTTTTTGTTTTGTGAAAGTAGTTCCGATTCTGACACAGATTTGTCAGATGATTATTAGTTTAAGCTAATCAGTTCCTTAAATAAAAGCGTAGGCCTAAGCACTTTGGGAACTGAAATTAGGGTTAAGGCCCCGACCGTCTCTATATACATTTTTTGTAAGTCATCAGGCGTGGATCCAGAGGGATGGGGAACAATTGGAAAAAAAAAACAGTATTTGAGTTGCCAAATCAGCTGCTACAAAAGGACATCATAATTTAAAAAGTCGTAACCTTCCTGCCTGGTTCAGGCTTAATATCAAATTTTCTTTAGTAGGATTATTATATTACTGGTTCTCTTAATCCTTTCTCTTTTTTTCCCCACGGTAACATATAAATTACTACTGCACAAACTCGATGCATGGACAAATCCACGTATGAGCTTTGCAACGGACCTTGACGCGATGCGGTTTTCATAAGTCTAGTGCAGGAAACTCAGCCGGCGACTGCTATTTGGCGAATAATAGTTATTTATTTATGTGGTCATTTCACATTCTGACCACCAATTGGCTCACAGCAAAACTAAAATGGAAGATTAACAGGTCTACACTTTTTTTTGTGAAACTAAAATAATACGGTTTATTTCTGGGTTAAAAAAAAGGAATGGAAGAAGGGCTTTGCAGAAGCCTGAGAATTCTCTAAATGGCTTAACATTTGTCACCCTCAGGTATTTTAGATACTGGTGACACCCCCCCGGCTTACAATTCCCACCACTCAAAAGTCTGAAAGTTTCTGACTGTGTATATTATCTAATAGTTCTCTTTACTGCAGCAGTTGATTTAATTCACTACAATGAATGGCCAAAAATTAGCGTTTGGCAACTGGACTACAATGAAAAATGAAGTTCTAGCATTAATGTTCATAGCTGAATAGGTCTGCTTTTTTGAGTAATTTCAGTGTTTTACATTTAGCGTTACTAAATCCTTTCCTTTTCTTTTTTGAGGGGGTTAGACTGGGTAGGGTGTTCATCTGCCAATGACAGATACACCATCTACAATTAGCCCCCTGGTGTCCTATGATTTTTTAAATGTTAGTTGAGAAATGGAAAACAGTTAAGAAGCTGTAATTATTACACATATCGCATTGCTGAATTGATTCCATACATTCACAAAACTGACACTGATCAGTACGAGTAAATTGACTTTAAATGAAAGAATTACATTTATTTACTTATTTACAAACATACATTGTCAAAGTGTGGCAAAGTTGAAACGTAGCAGAGGTGAAGAATGACAGGAAAACTATAGACAACAAAAACTTGGCCATCTTGCCACTATTGAATCCGTGTACTCAGAAATTATGTTGGAGATTATACTCAAAAATAGTATCAGTCAGTATGAGGTTTGTGGCACATGCAAAAAAATTGATCCAGTCTAACCCTGTGATACTCACAACTCACAACTTTGGTGAGTTCTTGTGTGAGGATCGTGTCTGTCACGAACCTTGCAGCCACCACAGTTCGTTACTTGAAACCACACGCTTATATTGCGTTGACAAAATATAATCTCCGTAAATTGTCATGGTGTAGGATTTCTAAGCAGAGTTCGAGCCGTGCTCATTGTTTAAGGGCGCTAAATGTTCAAAGGATCATTTGGCCACAATGCACCAAGTTCTGAGCAGGAACGCAACTCTACAATTGTCAATGTCTCGGATAAACTCTGTTAGACATCACCACTTTGAATTCCATGCTTTATTCCATTTTTTTTGGCATTTTACAACACTGACCTTATTTATTGCTGATCTCATGCAGAGCAGTGAGATGGCGTGTATAACATGACCTCAACCGGCGTCAGACTGTCCAGGAGGTAAAAAGTTGCACGAGCGGCTGCTAACTTATAGCTGGTGGTGAATGCACAAGCCGTTACGGGGGAAAGCATGAAAGAGGGTCCAGAACGTCATACTTTCAATGCAAAAGGAAGCATAAGGGTCAAATGTATTTATAAGCGTAATATTTTTTGCTTTGTGCACTAAGTATGGTAAGTCGAAAAACTGTGACGTAACTGACGTATGTGAATATAGTCTTTACTTTTTTTCTACAAGTAATTGGAACACTGGTTGTCGAATTCACATTTTACATAAAACTGTTCTCTTGTTGCCGCTGGAAAATATACAGGGTGTTCGGAAATTGGTGTCAAATATTTTGAGGGTCCGCTGTGTGATCAAAGATAAGAAGAAAAAGTCCTATAAACATGGGTCCGGAAATGCACCAGTCTCTAGTTACAGCCCCCCCCCCAGGTTTGGGGTAAACAGTTCTCAAATACCTCGTAATGATTCACCGTTTCCATTCCAAACTCAGGATATGTGCCATATCATACCTGGTATTTCAGTACTTCATAATACAGTATTGGGTCGCACAACTTATCAGAGGGAGAGGTAATTTTCTTATGGGGGGGGGGATCAAACGTGGGGGAAGAGAGGAGTAACTGCTTTGGTCTTGTACTTTAATGAAACAAATGATACCAAGTTTATGTGATGATTTTTGTGGAAGCTGGAGCGTTAGACAAAGGCAACAAACAAACAAACAAATAAGCAACCAAATTCAAATGTGTGGGTTGAGTACAGTAATGTTGTTCTCGCCGCTTCGGCCAATGAAACAAGTGATCATCCGAATTCTAAGGATTCCCCCACTTTTACGTTTTAAGCTTCTTTGCTTGAAGAGTAGAAAACAAACACATTAAATCCCTCACTTTTAATGGCGAGGATACCCGATTGATAATGTTTGGTGCTCTCCACAGAGATGTACGTACAGTAGTTGTTTTTTTTTTGGAGGGGGAGGGGCACAAACTTGGAAAACGATGTAACCTACTTGGTCTTTACACGTAATGAAAAAAAGTACAGTACTACTTTTGATTGTTTTCAATCACACGATGTGTTTTTTCTACAATTTGTTTCATTAAAGTACAAGACCAAAGCAGTTACTCCTCTCTTCCCCCACGTTTGACCCCCCCCCCCCATAAGAAAATTACCTCTTCCTCTGATAAGTTGTGCGACCCAATACTGTATTATGAAGTACTGAAATACCAGGTATGATATGGCACATATCCTGAGTTTGGAATGGAAACGGTGAATCATTACGAGGTATTTAAGAACTGTTTACCCCAAACCTGGGGGGGGGGGGCTGTAACTAAAGACTGGTGCATTTCCGGACCCATGTTTATAGGACTTTTTCTTCTTATCTTTGATCACACAACTGACCCTCAAAATATTTGACACCAATTTCCGAACACCCTGTATATTACCTGTGAATTTTGCATTCTGTTCTCAGAATGGTGTTTTACTTATAGGTCTTAGGTTGTTTGGATTTGGCCAGCTTGGTAACCCAAGTGCGCATGCGCGCACCCCTCCTATAAAATGCGCCAGCTGCAAAAGCTCAGCATCTTTTGTTCTTAGCGGCCACGTAACATGGTCCCTTTCGTTTCTCTTTCGTTGCCGCTATCTTGGAATTCCAAGTCTCTTTCGCCTGGACTTTTCTCCACTGAAGATCTTTCATTCAGGCCGTTTCCATTGGATCTCTTTCGCACCACCATCTTGGCTGCTCTTTTGCCCGGACCTGACTCACCTGAAGACCGTTCGTCCAGGCCTTTCTCCTTTAATCTCCTCGGCCCAACGATCGTCCCGCCAGCTGTAGTCGATCTCTACTCAGCTGTGGCAACTTCTTTTCAAGGAACTCCTTTCATTCTGCCCTGATGCGTCTCAACCCTACTGGCGGCTCGACATTGGTGACTGCAGAATGCCTTTCTCTTTTGCCTGGACTCTCCTCGATTGGATCCTTTCGTCCTGGCCCCTCTATCGCAGCACCTCTGTGTCCGTCTATCGCCGCAACTGCTCCCGTCATTCTCTTTCGCTCACTGTGCTTGGCTGATGTATTTTTCTACTGGGTTCTGCATCAGCACCTTTGGCTCCATCTGAAGTTCCCTGCTCTTTCACCGACCTCTCCAGTCCGGCTTCCATCCGTCTTGTCTTTTTTGAGGCTGGCATCTCTTTCTGCTCACTTTCACCCCATCATGTTTGACTCAAAGCAAGTCAACGACGCCAAGCAAGAACTAACGACGTCCCAAGCTATCGAATCACACAAGCATCATTCATCACTGCTGCCCTGCATCTTCCTGCGTTTTATTACAAGTCAGCTCAAAGTAGATTTATAACTAGAACAGACGACACGTTCATGCGGCTTCGATCACTCATCATGGCCGCCTGGATCTTCCCTTTTGCTCCTTCACGGATGGCTTTAGCTGATTCACGGGAACAAGCCACACCCTCACATGGACTCGCCTTCAACAGAGCCAAACGGGCTCTTTCCTTTCACCACACTAAGGCTCAATGCAATCACATTACAGCCTTCCACCCAGCTCCTCTCGTCAGCTGCTGTCCCTAAGCCTTCCCCGTGACTGCTGTTGAATCTGCAAGACTCACGGACGCCCACAGGAAGTCGCTTCCCGAAATACTACTTCGTCTCCCATCAGCCCCTCTACCGGGTGAATTCATTGGCCTTTCGTCCCCTGCGCAAGGCTCTTTTGCATCTCATCCTGACAGGCCTTGGAACCCCATCTCGTCATGACAGTCAGACAGGATCTCTCTTTCGCTCCACCTCGACTGACTGGTAGAACGTCAATGACCTTCTAAACCTCGCTAAAACTTCTGTTGTCGTTTGGGCCTGCAAGGTTTCCCCCTCTCGCACCATCCCAGATGGCAGAAAGCAAGCACACTAAGCAACTTAGATAAGAAAAGAAGAAGCAGAGGAAACCGCATAGCATGCAATCCACTCATCCATATGTCAAGGGAAAGAAGCAAGTTCGTCAGTCCCCCCCTTCCCCACACTTGTCTGTGGCCACCTTGGACCTCCCTTTCGCTCCGTCATGACCGGCCGAAGACAAGTCAATAAGCTAATCAACCAGGCTGACATGATGTCTCATGCGGCTTTTTCCTGCCATCACAGGCGCCCTGGATCTATCTCCCTTCCATCTCATGGGGAGAAAGCTGATGCAAGTCAACACTTTGAAGCGGACGCCCATGCAGTCTAAGTCCTCACCTTACCTGCTTTGGAGCTCTTCTAACTGAATGCAAATCTTCCTAAACACATGAACCTTCAAGCTGCCTCGACCATGGCCGGCTTTGCGTCTCTTCTCGGCAAGACACAAGACGACATCATGGACAAGCAAAACCCCTCGGATCTCTTCCTTCCACCACATTAAGGTCAAGCAATCATCGAATAACATCCTGAACCTCCTCATGGCCCCAACCTTAAGATCACTATCATGGCCATTTTTACTCCTCCGTTCACCCTGCCACGAAGGATCAAGGGTTGTAATTCAACACAAGCAAGGAAACTCAGTCATCCCGGCAATTGTCAGGGCCACATTGAATCTCAGCTTTGACTCGCCGAGGAAGCTATTTTGGATTTCTCTTTCACACCATGAAAACCTTCCATCCATCAACTGTCCATCCAACACAAGAGGAAGACCCACGGTGCACAAAGAAAATTTAAAGCAGCATGAAGTCGACCCCTCCAGCCATCCTTCAGACGAATCGAAATTTTTGTCCGTTGGTCAACCACAATAGGCTTAACGCAACAGCGCATGCCCAGACTGTGGCAACATCGGGTGAGGAAACACGTAAGCTCTGCTCTCCGTCCTCTCCAACCACGCCTTGGACAGGACATTCACCACTCGCAACGATTAGTTGCACTGTTTAAGTTCAAATCCACCATCCAGAAGGACCAACACTCACAATGGTTCTGCATTAAATTTCCCACAAATACATGATTTACTGAATCCATCATTTTTGCAATGATGGCAAAGACTCAATATCCAACAGAAACAAGAATTGCCATGGAATCCAGCTCTTTCTAGAGCAAGACACAGTGCGGTCACACATTCTTTCGTCTGGAATTTCTTACTGGCCGAAAGACACAAGCAGCATCACAGCAAGTACCAAGGAGCCCCAAAGAATGTCTCCACCCAGAAGACCACACTTTCACCCGCCAGGTCATTTACCTGTCATCCAACATTGTTGTCACCCTTTCATCCCCTGCACCACGAGTATCTTCGACCAAGCCAAGCCGCAAGCACTCGAGCCCCGGCATCTGCATCACTGCACAGTTCCGCTCCCAGCACAGGCAACCCTCTTTCACATCCTTCGGCATGGCCCTGCTTCACCCACCCCACAAGCAACATGCTCAACACGTCTCCTGCCTCCCTGATCCTACGCAAACAAACCTCGGCCTCACCCACCTGATCTACCCTCACTCCACAACAGTCTTCATGCTCTGAAAGAAACATACACACGCTCAAACGCTAGCTAATGCATCACTCCCCAAACAGAAGCAGAAGCACACACGCATTTCACCCGACTCGCTGCTCGACCTTTCATCTCACTCCCCGCGGCATCCCAGGGGTCCAACCGGCAACTCCAGCCAACCAGTTTCACTCAACCAAGCCTACCAGTTAATGGATTGAGCCACGCATGATTTTCATTGCAAGCTGAGACAACCCAGACCTCCAGAACCATCCTGAATGACTGGAAACAACCACAACAATTATGATGAAGAGGGCAACACACAAGCCTGCGATCCCCCTCTCCTCAAGTTGAGGGAGAAACACAAATCCATCAAACGGTCCCTCTCCTTCTATCAGCGCTTCAGACCTCTCTTTTGCCCCATCACACTGGCTTAAGACAAATCTTCCGAAGAAACATTCATCCATTCTCACCAGGCCCGCTGAGCCTGGATGAATGTTTCTTCGCACTTCATCACCGTGTTTGGCTTTTCCTTCCGATCACCCCTTGAAACGCTTAAAGGGAAACCCACAAGAACAAGCAAAGCTCTCAAGCAGCTTTGGTTATCACCACAGCCGCCCTGGACCATCCTTCCATCCCATCAAGCACAAGCTGAAGTACAATGTCCATGAAGGTCAGATCTTCAAGCAAGACCCTCACGCAGCCTCTCTCAATTCGCCAGACTGCTGGGAGATCTCTTTCGGCCGACGAAATAAAGCTCATGTCGTCCCGTCAAGGAAACCATCTTGGATTTCTCTTTCGCACAAAAGACCCCTGACCATCTTCAAGGCCAACAGCTGGGAGGCATTCCCTTTCATCTGGGCTGGACCAATTCTCTTTCGTTGTGGAACACACAGCTTTGAAGAAGAACTTCATCATCACATCATCACGCTCTCACCAATTTTCTGCTGCACTCACCATCTCATAGGCTCGATCCCAGCAATGAAACCTTATCCGAAACTTCTTGTTTTCTTCAAAAGAAGAAGAAGATAGAACACTTTCTTCAATGCGAAAGTTTAACCTTTCTCCAACTGGAATCGCCACCTCAAAGGTTTCGATCCCAGCAAAGAAGTCCTTTCCCAAAACTCGTTAAAAAAAGGAAGGAAAGAAAAACGCACAACCAGCTGTAGTTAAAAAAAAGAAGAAGATAGCAGGGCCTTGTCTCCTCGTCGCTTCTTCAGACCCAGACCTCTAAAACCATAATTTCTCAAGCTAACGAACACAAGTCAATCATCAGGGTCGCATCATGAAAACGAAGCACGATCAACAAATCAATGCGTCAACAAATCAATGCGTGAAAATCAACAATCAACAGGCAAATATGGTCCATCCTTGACATTAAACAACCTCAATGACGTCAACAAGTTGGACAACAGAAATCTCCACCAACAAAGACCACACCGGGATCCATACCTTCAAGAGCAGTATAACCTGGTCTCGTCCTTTTCTCTCATCACATTGACGAACCCCTCTCTTCCCCTCTGAAGAAAAGGTTATTATTCCTTTTCTTTAAAAAAAGAAAATCTCTTCAAAATTTGGACCTGTAACCCTTTTCTCAAATCGAATCAAATCAAAATGATTTTCAACTTTCACTTTTTGTTCAGGGAGCTTTGGAACCCTAGAGTACTTGCCAAGAAGGTCCCCGCCACCAATTTGACGAGGTCTACCTGTGAATGAAAAATTGACAGTTAATGTATATTTTCCAGCGGCAACAAGAAACATAAATTTTCTGTCCCCCCCCCCTCCCAGAAAGAACTGGCTGAAATTTCTTTCTTTTGCCTAAGAAAATATACATTACCTCATCCCACCCTACCTCCCCTCTTGAGTCACCTCCTTGACATATCGAGAGAGAACAAAAGATGCCGAATTTTAGCAGCTGTTGCATTTTATAGGCGGGATACACGCATGCATACTTGGATTACCAAGCTGGCTGGATCCAAACAACTTTAAGATCTCTACAGTAAAACACCATTTTGAGAAGACAATGCAAAATTCACAGGTAATGTATATTTTCTTAGCAAAAGAAACAAATTTCAGCCTGCCCTTCCTGGGAGGCTGGCAAATTTTTTTTTTTTTTTTGGTTTACTAAGATAACTATCGAAACCGACACAGCACCAACCAAGCTGTAGCTCGTAACATCAGAAAATAAAGCTCACAATAAACTGAATTTGAATTTTTGTAAGCTATGGCTTCTCAGTTTTGAGATTTGTCTATTTTATTTTATTCTTTTGCAGTGCCGTGCCCATCTTGGACATGTCTTTCCTGATGGCCCAGAGCCTACAGGGCTGCGTTATTGCATTAACAGTTTGGCTTTGAAGTTTGACCCAAAGAAGTAGTGACAGGTGGCTTTTCTGTATTAAGCGAATAAATTTTATACCAGATTAGAAATGTGTGTTTTTTTTCCACCGGGAAATAAACCGTTCACAATAAAAACACCCATATTGGCAAGAAATTGTATGCTTTATCCCAAATTTGGGTTAAACCTCGTATTTTTTTTTTAACTCCTGCAGTGCCTGGAATGTATGTCTGTTTGAGAAGTTTCAGAACTTTTTGCAGATAAGATATAGTTACAGCCAGTTTCGTGCACAAATAAAAACCACACTACGTTTCGGGAGGACAACCTCCTGTCTTCAGATAAAAATAAAACAATAAAACATCAAAAAAATTCATGGCAGTATCTGCCGAGTCACCAAGTCTATAAAAACAAACCATTCAGGCATTAAACATTAAACAACATTTTCAACATTAAAATTATTAAAAATATTAAAAATATAAAACGTACCGAATGACACACCATGTTATTGGATGGGCGCCCGGAAGTCGAGTGTGTCATTCGGTATCATTTGGTATGTTTTATATTTTTAATATTTTTAATAATTTTAATGTTTTAGGCCTTGACCATACCTGAATGGTTTGTTTTTATAGACTTGGTGACTCGGCAGATACTGCCATGAATTTTTAAAATGTTTTAGTGTTTTATTTTTACCTGAAGACGGGAGGTTGTCCTCCCGAAACGTAGTGTGGTTTTTATTTGTGCACGAAACTGGCTGTAACTATATCTTATTGGAATGTAAGTCCAAGGACAAAAAGCAAGTTTTGTGATGGTTCCCAGGGCACCCTCATGAATGGTCAGGACACTCGAACAATTGATTATAGAATGTCTGGTTAAGGACCTGTAACAAACTAAAGCTGAAATATTGGCGTTTGGTAGTGTTTCATTGGGAGTGTGGGGGAATTCTGCCCCCTACCCTTTTTCTGCATGCACTTCATTCTCACGTGCTTCTATTTTGGAGCAGGTGCCTCCATTATAAATTGCATGGAGGGGGTGATAGTTATTTAAGAATTTCAAAATATGATTACGAATGCTAGTAGGGCGAATGGCGAGTAAATCATCATCAAATCTTTTATAATAAAGGATGTAATAAAGCTATTTCATTCATAACATGAAAGGAGAGTCATGTTAAAAATGTTTTCAGCTGCTTCAAGAAGATCTGAGATATCCCATTTTAATCTGTCAATTTGGGGTGGAATCGCTGAGTATCTTTTCTTCCTGATAATTCCAAGAATAAGTTTACGATCTAGAGCGAAAGACACAACTGTGACATCAAATGATGTACAGTTATAAGATGGTGGAACTAGAGTGCCAGAAAGTCCTTAATTACAGCCAGAGAGATAGGAACAATGTGTTTACCTTGTGCTAAAGCTTTAAGCATAGGAGCCACAATTTTAACAAGTGCCAAATTTGGAGCATTTTTCCCATTAGTCATTAAATGGAATGGGTTCCCTTCTTTGTGTTTTGATTTTTGATTACACAAACGGAGGTAAGTGGGGCTCAAGTTTAGTTATCTGTGTGAACATGTAATTACGTAACATGTCTCCCGACCCTTTCCCGAATTTTCAGTACTTAACTACTAAGTTCCCCAATTAGTAGACTCCCTTTTTGCTTTATAAGGGAGAGAGGGAGTGGTACGCGTTATTTATACCACTGTGCCCTTTAATAATAAGAGCGTAATCGGAGCATTGGTTATGATGGCTTTTATGCGTAGCGATTGTGTCCTCCGTTCTTCAACTGCAGGGGCGTATTTAACCTGGTGGGGGGGAGGAGAGCCGGGCATAGGGGGCGTGTGTCTCCCCCCCCCCCCCGGCCTTCAACATAAAAGGGCCTTCATCCTTCATTTCCCAGCCATCAGCAGTAAAGTAAAACCAATAACAAAGGACCCGACAACGCCATACTGCCATCATGTTAGTCTTACGTATTAAATTCTAATTGTGCATACGATACATATCAACATTAAGGATTAGTCCAAACATTAGTCTTAACTCCGTTAAGACTGAAAAATAAGTCAAAATGTCGACTAATTATCTGGATTCAACATTGAATTCTGACTTGAGATAACTATTTGACATTTCAAATTTTTTTCGTCAGATGTGCTCTCTGCTGAACCATTACTGCATTTCCCTTCACAACTTTGAGTATTAAAACAAAGGTGGTAATTTGTTTCTATAAAGCAACAATGAGTGGCAAGCAACAACATTGCTGTTCTCTGCTCAACTTCGAATACACTGCATCCATCTTGATAATCTTTTTTTGCATAAGCAGTTTATGTATTTCTTTATGAAATTCTTGTTTGTTTTGGTAAGGCTAATAAATTGAATTGTTTTTGTTTGCTTATATCTATTTTGCTGTCAACCTACTTTTACTCTAAAAGGATTTCTGAGGCTAATGAACATTTTTCCATCCTATAGGACGCCATCTTGTTTTGTGTAATGCTTAGGATTGATGGTATAGTGACTAGACACAGTGGCATGCACAAGAAGGGGGAGGGGCTTTGTCCCTGCCTTTTCAGATAATGCCTTTTTTGTAAAAAAAATGGTATTTTTTTTTGCCGACATTTGCTAGTGAGTCGTTGCCTGAGAAAGGACGTAAAGCCCTAAAAATGGCAAAATAAAAGGCCTGAAAATGGCAAGAAAAGCTAAGAAAGGGTAAAAGAGAGAGCAAAAATAATGCTCCTAGAAAAATTGTCCACTAAAACTTACTGTGCCCTTTTACTAAAAATTGCTCCTGCCCTTTCGGAGGTCTATGCACACTACTGTCTAGACACATCGATGTGGGTAAAATTAGAGTTCATAGTAAACTAAAAATACTAATTGACGTTGTGAATAAGAGAATTTGAAATGGATCCAAGAAGTGTTCATTAATGAAATCTGCATAGAAAATCAGTGAGGGTGAAGCGTAGTGTACAAATGTATTTTAAAACACATACTGCACATATCACATATTGCAAGACTCAATAAAGAAATATATAGGACCATTTTTAATTTCTTCATGTTCCTGCACATCTTCAATCTTCTGAAGCCGACTCAAGGATGATGCGGGAGAGTAAATAGAAATGGACACACGAAATTCCTAGAGCTAGTCCGTAGGAAATAGCCATGCTCTATCTACCGTCAGCATCTTCTACACATGGTAGTAACGACTGGGGAATGCCAGCAGCTAGAAGAGGATAGATACTATCTTTCCAGTCAACAGAATTTTTCCATAAACTCAAACCATTAATTTGAGTTTAAAAGTTACCAGAGGGCATACGACGGCAACAAGTATGGCCGAATTTTGGGACTACCCGCAACAATAAATGTCTACAGGCAGCCTCAGGAAACTACTCAAGTGCTTCCAGCAA
>JAHWFP010167577.1:10049-24675 GCA_023313725.1 Lithobius niger | reverse complement strand
CGAAACGTTGTTTGTATTTTTACGTAGCACTGCTTGGTTTGCCTTCATATAATCTATTACCGTGCTTTTTACTCCATTACTGTAACTCAGAGCAAAATGACCAGCATAGTAATTTGCATCACCATCCCCTTTTCCCATGAGAGTATAAAGAATGAATGAAACACCAATTTCGTTGTATTTATTCGATCTTACTTTTAAAATCTTGGAATGTTGCTGAATCTCCTGTTTTAGCATGTCACAGGCGATCCACGGCCTCACGACGTAATTTTCGCATTAGTGAGAGGACTTTGAATGCTTCTCCCTTTTCCCCGACGCGATATTTACGTCAGCATCTGCTGTAAAAAAAAGCACAAAACGACGCAAAAATTCTGGCAGAACTCGTACACATCACAAGCCAGTGGAAGGTTCCAGCTCGAAAAAAAAAAAACTAAGCAAAAGCAAAGCCAAAAAAAATTGCCCCGTAGTTGAGGTCTTTACTTAGGCCACCCAGGGTTTAATCGACTTTGATAAACCATTAACAAACTTTGATTTAAACGGCTTGGCAAGAGTAATGAAAATTCTGAAATTTAGGGGTACTTTTAGTAAAGACGCACTTCCCTTAAAACTTTGGCCTACTGGTGAAAACAGAATAGTAAACTTAAAAGATTTCCACGATGGTGACGGAAGTCACTGGGTAGCCTATTCCACCGCTTTGAGAGAACCCTGTTAATTCGACAGTTTTGGCAACATAGGTCTTCCTCGGTCTGTAGTTAACTACTTGGAACCAGGATTACGAACGAGTACAACTTTGACCAGATTTGGTGTGGTCACTTTTGCCTATTTTTTCTAAGGGCCCATTAAGACTAGTATTACGAAGCTGTTATAGATAGGATGAAACAAGTCATCCATTGAAACGTTATGTGCCTATCTAACTGGAAATAAACGTCTTCTGGGCGAAACTCTTAGAATTCCTATACCGCGATGACAATTTTATTTCTATTACGTAAGGAATTTCGAAAGCGGTGGATGTTGAATGCTCGTCTTTTAATTTACCAATGTAAAGGTCTCTCGTTCCTATTTTACATTTAGCAACGAGTGCTACACTCGTATTGCTGCAATATAAAATTGCTTTATAAATTAAAGCAGAACTTGTACATACGAAGCTTGAGAGAGGACCGGAATTAACGAAGCAATCGATTTCTTTTTCGAAAGGGCTTTTCATGCTGAAACTGATTATCCTGAAACAGTTTTCATGCATAAGGTTCTTCGCAGCTGCATCTAACTAGTTTGTTCGCGGCATTGAAGTGATCTTTCTGGTCATCTTGTAACAAGTAATTACTGTCAACGAATACCTTAGTAGCATCATCGCTTGGTAAAGTAGGTTCGCTTAGATTTCTAATTGGCTTGTGTGCTGCATTGAAGTATACTTTCTGGTCGTCCTGTAATAAACAATTCAAGTCAAAGTACACTTTTGTTGCCGCGTCAGCAGCCTGCCGGGGAAAAGCTAAGTCCCTAATTTGCTTCTTCTTCACATAAAAATTCCCATCAGACTCATCTAAGTACAATGTATTTTTTTGGATGCTAGAAACGGCGGAAGCCAACTTGTCGGTGAGAAGAGAAATGGAAAAAAGCAATTCGGTTTTAAGTTTCTGAACGTCTGCTGCCAGAGTACCAACTGAGAATAATTTACTGCATCTTCAGGTCCGAGAGCGGATCCTACGTTAGTTAAACGCTTACGTTGCATATCGTAATTGTTTTCGGGTGTAAAGTAGTTCCCTAGCCCAGGTTGTCCCCTTGGACCGACCCTCATCACTTCACCCCCTTCTCCTTTTCAACGATTGTCTAAACTTATTAGGTGACATTTTTTTTTAATATACGAATCCATTACCCCCCCCCCATATAAAACATACATGACATGATGACAGAGTAAGGAATGAAGCAAAACAACGTGCATTAAAGACTGAAATTGTGAGAATACAAGACGCAACAATCTTAAAAAAAATAACATAACTGACCCGATAACTGACTAGAACCCTGGACATCCGCATGCTAATAATATCCCCAGTTTAATACGCGGCTCTTCTGGATTAGAGTTCAAATCGTGGCAGTTATCTTTTCTTTTATTTCTCAGATTATTGTACCTCTTATTCTCACAAACCAGGTCTTTAACGAAGACTCTTTGCTTCGAATCAATTGTTTGATAGGATGATCCCTCCCTCCGAGTTTCAATAAATAAATAATTATCAATGTAGATAAACCTGAAGATGTCTCAAAAAAACTGACAAACTAATCTCTCGAATCTCTTGCCAAAAAACTTGTTGAAAGTTAAGAACAAAAAAAGGACAAATATTAACGATGGTATAAAGTTTTCCTTGTCTCCTTCTATACAGTTTAACAATTTAAAGGGTTCAGCGACTCCCGTTTTGAACGAAAAATCGAAAATAAAGGTTGGATTTCAGCCAGTGACCCGGAAACTAAAAAAAAAAAACTATTGAAAAATGTAATCGGTATATCTGTAAAAAAAAAACTAGATGTCGAGTTTGACAAGCAGAAACCGCTATCCTTGACTATGATCAATTATCTTAATTCTACACGCAGTGCTTCCCCCTGTTACTCCTCTTGCGAAAAGGCAAATGACTGCGATAAACCGCTCTGTCTTAAAACTTTGGTGTACGGAGGATATCCACAAAACTAAAGGAAAACTTAACAAAAATGTTATTTACAAACCATGGTTTAACTTACTACCTTATAACGCTTTAAAACTTGATGGAAGTCACCGGGAAAATTACTGCAGTATACGATACTAATGATTCTCCCAGCAATGTGAAATAATGGTGCCAGGTACACACCATAATCGGAGTGGTCCATTCCGATATTTCCAACGACAAACTTACCGATGAAGACTTTATTGATTTGATATCTTTGTAAACATTAACAAAATGTGTAAATAAAAAACGTGATGGAAATTAAAACTGAGACGTTTTGTGCCTAAGAAAGAACCAAAAATATCATCCATTTCTACCTTCAAATATCAGATGTCTAATACAGGGATAGCAAATTGCGGAAAAGATTACTTACTGTTTAATTTCATCTGTAATGAAAGACGTCTCTACTACAACCCATTACTTATTTACAGTAAAACTTTATGTCAATCATAGTATAAAGCTTTGCAGTCTATATTTGGTGGAATTGGGGATCAATAGGATGGAATGTAGCATTTTTTCACGATTCACATTTATTCCGCTTGAAGAACTGGACCCAAAATTCCGAAACCTGATTCTTTTGGACGATTGCCATTTTAGACAAACAAAAACACATCAAACATTACTTTGCTCAAGGACGTCATTCAAGCGCCGAATTTTTTTTTTATTTGCAGTCAGTTCTTCACAAGAATTCTAAACAAGTGGTCAGAAACAACGCAAATTTATTAATCCTTTTCCCTGTTGATGAGTTAAATTTGAAACACGTTTATGAAAACCACGCTGGCTGACATAGAATTTTCGGACTTTAAAATGTTGTGTAGAACGTGTAGAAAAAAGCCTTACGGATTTGAATCAATTAACAAAACGTTAAACGAGGGGTGATATAAACCTTCATTTTTACCTATTAAACAAAAGAATGGAAACAAAATGAGAAATCGCAAAGCTCAAAAGAAGTTTAACTAAAAGTTTTTGAATCAACGTTTGGGCAAGAGAAAGCAAGAAGAATCGCTACAAGAATTATTTAAACGGTAGTAAGCACTCTGAAACCTACAGTTGCCACTTTAAAAACCAACAACGTTAAGTGGTGTAAAAACTCTGGCCCAGCACATGCAAACTACACCGATTATAGCTAACAAAGAGGAAGAAACTCACAAGGATGACTACGAGGCATTGGGTTTATTACCGTTCCCTTCCGAAGTTGTTACTCCTAGTGAGAAGACATTGTCCCTCGATAGTTTGTTATACCTGGACAGGTTATCGGACCAACAGCCAAACATTCTTGGTAAAATGTTTTGAAAATCCCAAGGAGACTGTCTCAGTATTCAGGCTACAGTATGACACGAAAAAAGGTTACTTGACCATCGGTAATAACTCGGTTAAATTTTTGAGAATGTCATGGTGGCCGGTGGGGAACAGTATATGGGCAGATGCAGGCTTTGGAGTTTGCTAGTTTTTAAAGCTTTGAAAGAAACCACCTGCACACTGGAAGTTAAATCAGCTTACTCGACTATGTTAAAAAAAACTCACGCCATTTATCAAACTCTGCGAAACGGGATTCTGCGAACTGGGAACTACTATTTGCGAAAGGGTACCCATCATGTGTATAACCAACTATTCTTAAAAGAGAACCTCGGCTTTTGACCTATAGTGATGACCAAGCATTCTAAAGTGTTTTTAAAGTCCACGGTTTTCCGTCTGTATTGCCAGTTTTCAAAACACAAATAAATAAATTGGTCTTATTCTACAGTTGCTTGTCTCTATTAATGTTTGCCTTTTAAATACCCATTACGTAGAAATAAGGTATTAAATTTTGTGTACGTAAAATTTTGTCAAATTAGTTTTGGCATAACGGGTTTTGACCTTTAGGCCAAAACTTTTAATCTGCTTTTTTTTGGCAAAACGGGATTTGGCGAAACGGAAGTTCACCCATACACAAACCAAAACCTCAAATACCTTACTATGCCAAGAAAACAACCAATCAAACAAGATTTTGGCAAAGCAATATCTTGACGAGTTTAACTTTGCCAAATTTTTGAAAAGACCCAATTATGTTGTCGCCTGCTAGTTGGATGGTGATTGTTGGACTGGTGTATGCCCAATAATGCCTGCTTGTTCATCATCTGGTGACCATGGCTTTTTTATAATGATAAACTTTTTTATTTTTATTTATCTTGATTATGATTGACAATTGGTTTAGGCCAGGCTTTAAATTGTAATGAATTTATTTTATTTTATTTATAAAAAAAATTTTTTTTAACATTGACAATGGAACGGCTTTTCTCCTCACTCGTCCCTCACGTTTGGCGATGCCATCGGGGACCACTGTGTCCTTGGTAGGTCTAACCTTGATGGTAAGGCATTCGTGACCCCAACCCTATACCATCAACCCTTGCTTTACAGTTGGTCAACCGTCTTCGTTTTAAACTTTTAAACTTCACAATGTTTAATTTTTGTTTTAACTTCGGATGGCAGTTAGTGACCACTAGGTCCTTGCCATTCCGGTTGCGGTTGCAACTAACTTATATTATTATTATTTGAAAGCAAAAAATAACGTAGTTTATAAAATTCCATGGAGGAAGCCTTCTTGCACAGCATCTTACACTGGGATGACGAAACAGATTTTAAACAAAATCCAATCTTAAATACAAAGACAGCCTAAAAAGAATTCCGTGGCCCATCATTGAATGGTGACATGGCACACCCAAGATTTGGAAAACACAAAATAATTTTATTTCATGAGAAGCAATATGCAGGTTGGAGCAAATAACTTTACCCAATATCACTTAGAACATATAGGCCTATAGTCAATAGGCCTAAAATCAATACTGCTATACATAGCCTACGTGAACGGAATCAAATGGAAACGAAAAAAAATCCACCTAATGCAGAATTTGTGATCTAGGAAATCCTATAGGCCTAATCCCATTACCTTCGCTAGCTAGGACTTGGCTGTATTCTACTCGGTACATTTGTGAGCCAAGTTGGCTTCGAATTATCTTGTGATTTTTGTTTTTCCTACCTGGTTAATTTTTAAGCCAAGTTTGCTTCGAACTGTCTTGACTTGGATTTTTCAGTAGGATAAATCAGCAGTGGAGTTTTCAGAGCGTTTTGTTTTTAAGATGTATTTGCCATCTTAGCAGTTTGACATCTTAAAGGCAGATGCTTTGGTAGGCATCTTACATATCTGGCATCTTGTAATGCTGACATATCATTACGATGACGTCTGTTAAACTCAATCATCTTATTTTCATTTGTTGATAATGTTAGGTGTTCAAATCAGACATCCTAGGCATCTTTACGATGATGTTGAAGGTAATCTTTTCAATATCATGTGTATGTAAATGAAACCGGAGGTATGAGGTTGGTGTTAAACTGGTGGAAAAATGGGAAAGGGGTGGGGGATAGGATACGGGTATTTTTGGGGGGTCGAAGCTGTGTATTTATTATAATTAATGTGTAAGTAATTATGCATTTTGAATGTGTTTTGTATGGATGGTTCTTTACGGGCATTCATTTATGTGCTATTTTTTCGGAATAAATTTTGAAAACATGAGTAAAAATAATTATGTTTGTTTAATTCCTGTTTGCATTTAATAACAATGAGTGGAGTTTTAATTGAAATATTTCACTAGGTCCAAATAATATTGTGCGTTGTTTTGACCAAAAATAATTATCCATTTAAAACACCACAACTTATTTATTTTCCAACTCAGGAAACTGCCCCCTTAAAACGTTGGCAGCTTCACTTCGTTTCCGATTTAATACATTGTGCCGTCTGCAACTTTGTGTGCTGCAACTTTTCCCGTTTTGCAGCTTTAAATAGGTTGACTTCTTAACATGTTCCCGTCTTTGCCAGTTTCCTCACTTAAAATAAATTGCCATCTTACAATTTTCCAACTTTCTCTCTTTTCCAACTTAAAAATAAATCATCTAACTGCGTGGACATCTGAAATTGCTGCCATCTTATACGCTGAATGAATTTGGCAACTGAAAACTATGGTGTCTTAAACAGCTATACATCTTAAAACATGTATTTCGCGTGTTATAATAAGATGCATCTTATGTTTATGGCATCTAAATGAAACATGTCTGAAATTAAGACGCATCTTAAACTGGTGGTGTCTTAGATCTTCAAAGTACAGATACATTGCATCTTAAATTAAGATGGTTTTACGATTTTCAGGAGGCTCATCAGCCAAACGACTGAATTTCAGATGCATCTTACGAATTTTAAGATGCTTAGTTTTCACAGTGTAGCCAGGCTTGCGGCGAGTGGTACGTTTCCTCAACCGCGGCATGGACCACGACGGGATCGTATAGTGGGCAATGAAGGCGACAACAGATGGTCCTAGTTTTGTGGCTGTCTCTCCACACATAAGTAGCAAAGGTAATGGTGGACAAGTAGGGATAAGCCACAGCACAGTACTTCGCATAAGACATAGGTAGCTTATCACCCGTACTGCATTCATCTGCATCAAGCCCTGACTGAGGACGACCTGTTTCGGAGACGACTTTTTGCTGATTATGCAATAGTTGATGAATGACACGCCAACTTTTGTAGAACATGTGCTGTTTCAGATGAGGCAACCTTTCATGGGGATGGCACAGTGAACAGGCACAACATGCATTATTGGTCCAATCAAAATCCACATTGGTCACGTCAGAACTACTTCCAAGTGATAGAACCCTTAATGGGCAAAGGTATTTTCAGTTAAGGACGGAAAAGCCAAAGGCTCAACAAGCGTTAAATAAATATAGATGCAAACCTATTTACGTTGCCTTTTGGACTTATATGTTCGACTGCCTGAGCAGGGAATCGAACCCAGGAACTTTGAAACCAAACGCCAAGGTCCTACCGCTGAGCCAGACTGACACGGCCAAAAGGAAACGTCCATACGCAGCATTTAACAGGTGCATATATATCTAGACACACGCCAGTGTGTCGCGCGAAGTTAGGCAACAATCATCACAACAAACATCACTTCAATTAAATTGTCTAAGTTGTAAACAATTGTAGCGCGGCGCCATAACGTCAGTGTCTTATATCTTAAAGCATGGTTAGGCACATTTCAGGTACTTGGGGAAAAGTAATAATGCGGTACAACAGCTTAAATTGTGTTGAAATCAAGAGCAATGACCCACCTGACAAAAATTAACTCGTGTAGGAATGTGCTTTTAATGCAAAATCTGACCCTCAATAACGTTGAAAATGTGTAACTACCTAGCTAGCTAGTTAATTCTAGTCCGCTCATTCCCATATTAATTTCATAGGGTGATTATTCATCGATACCGAGATAACGGGAAGGCTTCCAGCTATGAAATGGGAAGAATGGCTGCAGTATACCGTACGAACTGCGTACCTTTTATGGTTCGGAGCCCTGGGTGTAACGAGGATGGCGTGGGATGGCGCGTAAGTACGAAAATATTGTTATAACCATAGTTAGAATTGTCGGCATCGTCTCTCATTGGACAGCCACACTTCGGACAATGACAACGTGTATACTGACGTGAGTGCTTAGACACACACTAGTGTACCACGATAAATCTAAACAACGTTGCCAAAGAAATTTTATTCACGTCCAATTCACGAAAAATAAACCAACTCTAAAATCAAAGCAAAATAAACAAAGCCAAAAACTGGTGTAGAGGCCACCAAGTTGAAGGTGGTTCGGCCCTTCAAAGGAGTGATATCAACACACCAAAACTAACGAAATAAAATAAATTACAACAGAATTAAAACCAAACCAAAAACCTATAAAGAGGTGACCAAGTTAAGAATGGTTCAGCCTATATGCAAAAGGTAGTAGCAAATTGTTGAAAACCAACTTCTTGTTGACGGCACTTTATTACACATCTGCACGGTAGTGGAGTTGAGTCTAATACAGAATTTAAAAAAAAAGGACTGATATCATATCAAAAACCAAAACTGGTAAAAGGGGCCGCCAAGTTTCGATTGGTTCGGCTCTTCAAAGGAGTGATATCAACACACCAAAACATTCGCCAACTTAATCGCACAGAATAATACTTTGGACGTTAAATGTTCTAGTTTTGAATAATACTTTGGACGTTAAATGTTCTAGTTTTCATTTAACTTTAGAAATATTAAGCGGTGCGATTAAGTTGGCGAATGTTTTGGTGTGTTGATATCACTCCTTTGAAGGGCCGAACCATTCGGAACTTGTCGGCCCCTTTTACCAGTTTTGGTTTTTGATATGATATAAACATACATTATCCAATCGCCACTGGAGGGACGCTTATTTGCTGCGCTATCCTCCAAGTGAAACGAATGGAACACTTAAACGCGAAATAAGAGTTAAGGACGCTAAAGCTCAACAAGAGTTAAATAAATACAGATGGAAACCTATGTTTACATCATGTGTATATGCACGTGTTAAATGCTCCCTATGGACGTTTCCTTTTGGCCGTAGCAGTCTGGCTCAGCGGTAGGACCTCGGCTTTTGGTTTCAAAGGTCCTGGGTTCGATTCCCCGCTTAAACATTCTGACATATAAGTCCAAAAAGCAACGTAAATAGGTTTTCATCTGTTAACGAAACTGAATTATATTCACTTGATAACTACGAAACTTTCTGGTGCACAAGAGAAGCTACTAGTCGGGGTGGAGGCATCTTACTTCTTGTGAGAGAGTCGAGATTAGACTTAGCCCCAGCTGTGAAAAATATTAAAATTGATAGTAATGATGCAATATTAGCAAATATCCAGATTAGTAATATTCAACTGACCCTGTTGATTATTTATAGACAGCCTACTCTAACAAATAAAAATAAATTCATTTCTGATTTAGGTTTAATACTTAAAAACTACGAAACAGTTGAAAATTTTTGTTTAATTGGTGATATCAATTTTGATATTTTAAATCAGAACCAAAAAAAGAGTGCTGAGTGCAGAACAACTGATAAATATTTGAATAAACTAGCATCTAACGGTTTTTTTTTGCTCAAATAGACTCACCTACTAGAGTTGAGACATACGGAAACCAAATTACGAGTTCTTGCATTGACCACTGTTTCATAAGAACAAAAGTACTAAACTGCGTTGGTGTTTGTGTAGAAAAAAAGTTAGCTGATCACTATTACATTGCAGTGAAAATCGATTTGCCAAATGATATTAAAGAAGAGAATGAAGTAGGAGAAATTTTTATTTTAAATGATAAAAACATTGTTAAAGAAATGAAAAACATCAATTGGCTTTGTTTAGATAAGTTTTGTAATGATCCAAACGAAATGTACAATGTTATCAAAGGTAAAATAAATAAAATTTACACTGAGAATACTACCGAAGGAAAAAAATACCAAAAAGGAGTCCAGAGCAAAAAAACCATGGATAACCGAAGGTCTTGTGGCCCTAATAAATAAAAAAAATTTAATGTGGAAACGTATTAAAAATAACGTCACCATTGATACTGTAAAGTTGAAAGAATACAATAGGCTTAAAATAGAAGTAGCCAAAAGAGTAAATGAGTGTAAACAAAAATACTTTACAAAATTGATTGATAATACTAATAATAAAAAAGAAAATATTTGGACACAACTAAACAAATTTATTGACAAAAAACAGAAGACATCTTTAGATCAGGAAATTCTAAAAGCTTTTAAGTATGATAATCCTAAGACATTAAGCGATAGAGTAAATAAACATTTCTCCAACGTTGTTCCCAAATTACGTAATTCTTACCAACAAAGGCTCAACTCCAATAAATACCTTGACAATCAAATGGGGAATATCCAAAACGTGAAAAATTCTATTGTAATTTATGAGTGTGACCCTTTCACGATTACTAAGATTATCAAAAGTCTGAAGATTAACAATTCAACTGGAAATGACGGTATACTAATGTCTCATATTACCGACTCAATTGAAAACTCATCAATCTTTATTTCTAAGCTTATAAATTCAATAATCGACACTGAAAAATGGCCTGATGAACTGAAAATTCAAATTCTTAGGCCGATTTACAAAAAAGGTACAAAGATAAATTTAGACAATTACCGACCTATTGCACTTCTTTCTAACATTAATAAAATTATTGAAAAATTTTTCTTAAAAAATATTTTGAACTTTTTGAACAAGCACAATATTATTACAAGTAAGCAATATGGTTTTAAACAAAAGCGAAGCACTGAAGATGCATTAAAACACATTAACGAATTAATTTCTTCTTCCCTTAACAACGGCAAGTACATTAAAGCAGTGCTGATTGACTTACAGAAGGCTTTTGATACCATTGATCATCAAAAACTTTTAAATAAATGTCAAAATTATGGGCTTAGGGGTAAATGTTTTAACATCCTCAAGAGTTACCTGAATAACAGAAAGGCATGTACCAAAATTTGTAACAATACCAGTGATCCAAGTGATATTTGCTTCGGAGTACCTCAAGGCTCTGTCCTAGGACCTCTTTTATTCAGCATTTACATAAACGATATCACGAACTGCATAAAAACATGCGAAATAATACTTTTTGCTGATGATATTGTCTTGCTGTCCATCCAGTCCGATAAACTAATTATGGAATCTAACCTAAAAGAAGATTTTGATAATTTAAACTATTGGTTTTTGACTAACGATTTATTCATAAATGAAGACAAAACCTGTTCAATTGATATAAGTTCTACACACCGAAAATATTCAAGTACCGATTTATATATTCATACAGAAAACTGTCTAAATTATTCAAACTGTACTTTAACCTGTACCAAGGTGAAGCAAGTTACTGAAAGTAAGTATCTTGGACTTGGGGTCGACAATTTTTGGAAACATGTTCATCACATTAATCTTCTGATCACTAAACTTAAAAAAATTATTCCTTTCTTCTATAAAATTAAATCGCTATTGAATAATAAGAACAAACGAATCGTCTTTGATGCATTGGTTACCAGTCATCTTAGATATGGTATTGAAGTGTATGGTTTTGCTTCTTCAACCCTTATTGATCGGCTACAAAAGGTACAAAATAAAATTTTAAAGGTTCTTTTCAGAAAACATAACCACTACAAATCTACTAAAGAATTATACAAGGAACACAGAATTTTAAATGTAACTAAATTGAGGAACTATATTATTATACATAAAAATTACTTTTGCAACGATTTAAAAATTAAAGATGAATTTAAAATGGGTTTCCTTCGCGATAAAACATTAAGGTTCCATATTCCACTAATTAAAAATAATTATGGCTCAAAAACTAAAGATCATTATATTCCAACAATTTTCAATTTAATTCCATCAAAATTACTAAATTTAACTCAGTACACTTCAATCAAACACAAAATAAAAGAATGGCTAATTAACAACTAAGGTATAGTTTTATTTTTTAATTATTGTGTTTTTTTTTTTTTTCTGTGTCTGTGATTATTATTATTTTTATATTTTTTACCATACTGTGTGATTTAATTTTGTTGTATAGATTTTTCTTTATCTTGATTGCGAAATGGTCTAAATGTGTAGCCAAACAAGGACTTTTATAGACCTTCGGCAACACTCTTTGAATAAAGGTTATTATTATTATTATTATTATTATTTATTTAACTCTTGTTGAGCCTTTGGTTTTTCCGTCCTTAACCCTTATTTCACGTTTAAGTGCTCCATTCGTTTCACTTGGAGTGAGGCAGTAAATAAGCGTCACTCCAGTGGGAATGGATAGCGTATGTTTATATGTATATACGCACGTGTTCAATGCTGCGTATGGACGTTTTCTTTTGGCCGTGTCAGTCTGGCTCAGCGGTAGGACCTCTGCCTTTGGTCTCAGGTACTGGGTTCGATTCCCCGCTCAGTCAGTCTGACGTATAAGTCCAAAAGGCAACGTAAATAGGGTTGCATCTGTATTTATTTAACTCTTGTTGAGCCTTAGGCTTTTCCGTCCTTAACCCTTATTTCACGTTTTTCCATTAGTTTCATTAGTTCCATTAGTTCCATTAGTTTCACTTGGAGTATGGCGCGGCAAATAAGCCTCCCTCCAGTGGCGAATGGATAGTGGATGTTTATGTGTCTAATATGCACGTGTTAAATGCTTCCGTTTCCTTTCGGCCGTGTCAGTCTGGCTCAGCAGTAGGACCACGGCCTTTAGTTTCAATGGTCCTGGGCTCGATTCCTCGCTCAGGTAGTCTGACAAATAAGTCCAAACGGCAACGTAAATATGTTTGCATCTGTAGTTATTTAAAGTATTTTCAGTTTCTGCAAACGGAACTGTTGAATGCCCTTTATGATTTTCCACTAGCGGTGAGAATGAACATATGGTTCCAACAGGATGGAGCACCACCCCACTATCATCTACATGTTCGACAGTGTTTGATTGACCAGTTCCCCAACCGCTGGATTGGTAGGGGTAGACCAGTTCCATGGCCAACGAGGTCATACGATCTTTCTCCGTTGGACTACGTCTTTTGGGGTTTCATTTTAACGAGGTGTATGAAACAACCCTTTGCCGCACGATGACCTTAAGGACCGGACCCGAGCAGCAGTTGCAGACATCTCACCTGACATGCTACGAAACGTTCGTGCATCATTCGTTGAAGGTGTGATGAGTGTGAAAAGTGCCTAGCACAAGATTAGGTGGGCATATCGAGCATCAGCGTTAGATACAAAGGGTCCGTTTTGATCTATTTAGCATGTAGCATTGCTATATATAGGCCTATTAGTTTTAGGCCTATATTTTCTATAGGCCTATTGGATAAAGTTATCAGTTCCACCCTGTAGATCTGCGATTAACTTGGATAGTATTTGCACTTGACACAACGCCCGCCTATCCGTAGTCACATAATGCCAGAAAAAAAACTTTCTGAATACATTCCAATCTTGTTTAAATTTGGTACGAACCAATTTTCGCGCTAGGGCCCTACAGTGTACAATATGAACTGGCACCTTTCTCCAGCTCGTTGCCTTCTCCCTGCAATCCGTAGAGGAAGGTCAGATCTATTTTGTCGGTATCTAACCCGACTTATGGCCTTTTCAAAAACTTAAAATTTTTTTATTTTCAGATTAACTTAAATAGTGTGCTTCTTGTATAAATATTTTATTTATCAACGTTAGCCTTGTGGTAAAATCTGTTCTTGCTTGAAATATACGGGTAATATTCGGACTTAAAACGTCATAGAAAAGTGTTGCCCTGTGCACGGTGGCTTTCAACCTTTTTAAACTGCTTAGGCATTTTATGCATAAAGGAGTTTTTGAAATACAGTCAAGGGTTGAGTTGTGGCTATTGTCTAATGACGTCACGTCCCACTCCAGTCTAATGGGTAATGCGTATCAATTCCGGAATTTCCTGTAATATCGTCGATTTAACCATGATTTTTGATGAGAACACGTGCCAGCAAATTGTAGGCTTTGGTATTGAACAGTTTATGATTAAATCGTTTGCATATGAATGGATCTAGGTCCTTGACCAAGAATTTTTGGCAATTTTGCTTCCATTTTGCTTCGTTGACTTGGACTCTGAATACAACAGCACAGAACACAATGTGAATTGTATTTACCAGGACTCACTGATAATTGGGACCTAATTAACAATCTAAAAATATTTCCTACTGATAATAACCATGTTGTACTCCATGCCAAAATTTGAAGCTTGAGGATAAATTTTGACCAACTGCTCGTTTATTTACAGACACTGCAACAAAAAATCCATGTTATAATTTGCACCAAAATATGGATTGAAAATGAAGAAAGCTGTCTTTACAATATCGAAGGATATAATAGCTACTTTTACTGCAGGCCAGATAAAAGAGCAGGCGGCATTGCAACTTACATTTTAAAGTCTGTAGAAGCTATCCATTTCCCTATCATATCCAACAATGCTGACTTTCTAAAACTAAATATTTTTCAGTATTTTATTATTGCGGTAAATAGATATCGTGGTGGAGATTGTGACGCTTTCATAGAAAAACTGACAAACATTGTTGATAATGCTAAACAGAATTTGGTTATTATTG